>JASDQU010737276.1:165270-179811 GCA_032191745.1 Picea mariana
GTGGGGAATGAAGGACAGTTGGAAGGGACCTTATGACATCAAGGCCATGGTTGTAATCTCTCTTTCAAATTTAATATGATACAATAATATGGTTGTTTCCTATAAAGCTTGTTGTGTTTTATTGTATGATTCCTTGATCACATACATAGGTTTATATTGAGTTTATGTTATTACTATCACTTTGGTTGGTTGCATTCTTTTGCAGGTTCATCATTGTATGAGTGTTGGAATGGAGATAGGATGATGATGGTGAGAGGAAGCGACGTTTAAACGGTATGTCACCTATCCCTCTTTAGTTAGTAAATTCAATATCTAAAACTTAAGGAAAGCGCCATGTTCTGGTGTGTTTTGTTCTAGATCTAGGTGGATCTAGGGAGATCAGTTAGTGTCTGCACCTACCGATTTATCCTATAACACCAAGTGGCCTCCAGTGAACCGGGATATTCAACTAATATGACAAATTCATCAATGAATAAGAAAGAGAAGTTGGTTGCACAAATATTAGCAACAAAATTTCAAACAAAGTCTGTGGACGAACCATGGTCAAGTGGAGAAATTAGATTAAATACTATTATGAAGGATTTGATCATAAGTGGATACGTATATGGATGTCCCATGCGATCTGGAAAGGGTAAAAGGAGCAAGCGAAGGAGGACATAGGTCAAATCTGAAGTTGTTGAAAGCATTGGAGAAAACCAACCCGCTTGGCTCGACACTTTAGAGGAAGAGATTGCTAATTCGAAATAGATTTCAGGTTAAATTAAGTATGTGTCAGAGAATTTTGTAGTGATACAGACAAATGACATTCGTGGTAAAATCTCGGAGATGTCAGGTTTTTTACTATAACGTCCCCTAGAAATAAGAGTAGAGTTGTTGTACGTTACTCCTTTTTGTAATTTATGTCTATTTTTAGAACTTTGGATAAGTTTATTCATTTTGAATCTCGGATGTAATATATATATATATATATATATATATATATATATTATTACGAAGATAAATGAATGGTTAGAATTATCGGAGAGGGGCCTGCTCTCGTAGTAGGAGAACTTTGTAAATTTCCGGGGCCTAATTGAATACATAATGCATAAGTTTTTTTTGAAGTCTCTATGAAAAGATTCTAATGGTGGTGATATGAGTTTTGTCTCCTTTCATAGTATCTATTTCTTGTGTTCTTTTATTCCATTTACATTTTATTATGTTTAAATTGGAGAGTCAAAGGTCTGAAATTCATCTTATGATGCTCTCAACTTAAGCAATTTAAACTATGCAATTTTTTCCCTAGCTAATTCAGAATTCTTTTCAGTAATGCTCTGATGTAGTTATTTGTTATCTCCTTTCCTCTCACACCCTGCCTAAATACAATTTACAACTCAAATTCATTGCCTCATTTATCCTTTTTCCTCTGGAGAATTCTACTAGCCTGTCATTGTTTTCATTTATTTTTTAGAATTTTGACCCCATAGCTCTAAGCGCCCCTCCCTTTCCTTTCCAACAACTTTATAAAAACCCCCAAACAAACCAAATCTAGCCACATATTTCCAAAGAAATATCATGTGACATGAGAGAGCCCTCTCTGAGTTGAGAAGGCTAGTGCCCAACTCTAAAGTAGGTTGAAATAGTTACCTCTGTTATTTTTCTATCAGCCAGACAAAGTTTACATAGTGCTAACATTCTGGCGCCACTGCCGTGGATCGAAGATGAAATATTCCCTAGGAGAAATGACAAAGTTAATATATAAGTACTAATGGTGAAGAGTATTCAGACACAGAAAGGTTGTATATCATTCACCTGGCGAATCCATTTTCAAGAATCTAGAGTTCAAAATCTGTAGGACGACCCCACTGTCCAAGGACTTAGTAGCCTGAAGATTTTATTGGTGACTCCACTCAAGCCTCAAATGCCATTAAGAGACTCCAATGGAAGATGAGACCCCTTGAAAAAGGTATGAAAGGATACCATGAAGAAAAAAATGTACCTGAAGTTGTGTTTTTTCTAAGACATTATATTTTTTTCTGTGAATTTCCTCTGGTCCTTTCCTAAACATGCTAAATGAATTTTTCTTTACCTACTACATTTTAATGATGATCATGATAATCCTGAAATTGTATATCCTCCTCTTAATATTATACATATATCCCCTCATATTATTATTGACTCTGATAAAAAACTCCCATCTGAGCCATGTGATAACCATGACCAAGTTGATGAGCCTCATGAAACCAAAGCTAGTGTTTTACCTCCTATACTTGATCCAACACTCTCCAACACCCAACACAGATACGAACCCTTAAATTTACCCAACAACCTTCATGATTTTCCTCCAAAGCACTATGAGTACCTACCTGTGTTTGATGGAGAACTTGGTGCCATCACAGTTGAAAAACACCTCCAAGGGTTTGAGCATTTTATAGACTTGTTTGAGAATGACCATGATGATGTTTGTATGAGGGCCTTATCTCAATCCTTGAGAGGAGATACCAGAGAATGGTTTAAACATTTGAATCCATAGATAATTAGCTCATGGGAAGAATTGAAGAGTGTTTTTTCAAAGTTTTGGGGTAAGAAGAAATCTCTAGACCTGCAACTTATAGAATTGTATGCCTTGAAAGAGAAAAGAAATGAAACTATTTCCACTTTCAGTAGAAGTTTTTCTAGTATTTATTATGATTTTCCCAAAGAAATTTAACCCACTGAAGTTGCTGCTATGCTCCAGTATGCCAATACTATTCATCCATATGTGTCTTTCCTCATGATGGAAATAAAACCCGAGACCTTACAACAAATGTTTAATGATGCTCAGGAAATTCAGCACAATATCCTAGCATGTGAACAGATTCGAAGTGAAGGATTGGGTGATACAGGTCATGAGAATGGACATGAACTGAAAACTGTTGACTAGAATCTGGAGCATAAAATTGATAACATTTTAGGTCCTCTTGAAACTTTGAATGATAATGATTTTGCAGGGGATTATATTCCACTTATTAAAAGACAAAGCACGTATGTGGTTTTGATCCACCCCATGATAAGCATGAAGCTGATCGTTTCATATATTCATTTGTGTATACTCAAGAAGATGAGTTTGCAAATCAGTCTGTTGAAGAGCAAATTGATAGCCCAAGTTTTTTCTTGCTAGATGACATTGCAAATGTTGCTGATTTGCCTATATACGATGAATATGATGATGATTATAAGGTTGAATTTTTAGAACAGCCAACTGCATGTTCTCCCCTTGAAAATGTTCCTTTTCAGCAGTGTAGTGAGATCCATCAGCTTACATATCACAGTTGGAAAAAGGAGAGTTTTGAACCAGTCGAAGGAAATTCTTTACCTATATGCTTTTCTTCATTTAAATTGTTGAAAGAAAATTATAAGATCATCATTGAGGGAAAGGAATGTGTGTTGATTCCAAATCACACTGATTCATTGGAACAAATCGACAAGAATTTGCAGCCATTGGTCGAATATGAATATGAAAATGAGTATGTTCAACAATTCAAAGAAATGGAAAAATGTGCATATGACAGAAAAGAAGGAAATAAAGAAATGCCTAAATGAGAAATACGAACCTTGACATTATGTTTTGCTTCTTTCAAAGTGCTCAAACAAAGTGTCAATAATGTTTCAAATAAGAAACCCCTCAAGTACGATGTTAAATTTGAAGAGAGCAGTAGAATTGCAAATGAAGAATATATATCATTATGTTTTCCTTCCTTTGAATGGTTAAAAGAAAATTTGATTAAGGGGTTATTGTCAAAGGTCACCTTCCTTCTCCTGAACTTGATGAAGAGATTCAACAAGACTTACAACAAGACAAAGTGTTTCAAAGTTGTCTTTCTTCACCTATGAATGATGTGATTGTCAAATTCCTAAATGGCCTAGACATGGATGAGGATATTGAAACTGCATTTATGGAAGCTTCAAGCATTGAACAAACAAATGACATAGATTTTTAGGAAAGAATAAAAATTGTGTATGCTACTTTTCAATAAAAAATGTAGGAATATAATGGGAAGGAAGTTGTACTATTTGATTCCTCTACAAATCATGGTTTTGAAAATGCATCCATGAGAACCCTAGAATGTGAAATAGTTCCTGCTATTAGCTTTCCACATTTGCAAGAATATTATAAACAAGAACTTATTCCCCTTCATTCATTTAGAATTCAAAATGACAGTCCTTAAGCAAATTTCCAGAAGATTAATAAAACCAAACTAGAATTGTTTGATGAACAAGAAGATAGCCTTGATACACATAATATGGCTGTCATATTTGAAGATGTTCAAGAATGTATGAATGTTTTTGTTGAGATGCATGGAAAAGTAGACAAACCTAGTGCTGCCATTTCATTTGAAAATACTCTCAGGATTGAAGAAGTAGATCAAGAACAATAAACACTTGTGAAGGAAGCATGTCCTTCTGTTTTAAAGCCTCAAAAGGAAATGTTCTCTCATGTGTTTTATGACCCTGTGGTTTTCTATATGGAGAATATTTACAATCAGAATTTACAGTTGATGATGGGTTGTAAGATTAGGAATGAAGAGGATGACAAATCAATGTCAGTATTAGATATAGATTGCTTTATACCAGAAGTTTCATTTTAGTTAGAACCGTCTTTCAACTCAAAAGGTTGTTATTTATAGTAGTCTCATCATATTTTTTAGCCCCTTGGTGAAAATCGACAGGGTAAATCACCTGAAAACAAGAAAGCAGTGGAAGAAATGATACATGAATGTTATTTCATGCACGTGTTGGAAGATCCCTTTGCAGTTTTGCTAGAAACGATGAACAATCCTAATATTTCTGAAATTCTAAGATTTAGATTCATATGTAACTTCCCAAATGAGTCGTTGATGAACAGGCTTTGGAGTAGGCATGTGCAAAGAAGACGAGCAATGGATAAAATACTAGCATGGCTACATTGGCACTTTCATTTCACCTGATTGGCATTTCACTTCAGCAGTTAGGGTAGGTAGGTGCGAATAAGCTTGATGATCAAGTATTTTCAAGTTTAGATTTCCAAATAAAGTATTCAGTTAGATTTTTAGCAGTATATTTTGCATTTAGTCTCCAGGACAGAACAAGGTACACACCTGTAGTGGGAGCAGCCCAATGGATGAGGCATCGGGTCTACACGTTCTTTCCTACCTTGTAGGGATGGTAGCATCCCCAATTGGATCCCATGTTATCACTATAATAATTTCTTGGAACCCAAGTCTCGAGATTTAGTAGGATGCCAAATCAGTATAGAGGAGTGATAGAATACAAGGATGGAGCCACATATGGTGGACGGGGCTAAATACGGCAGAGATATGAAAAATCGATGGGATCTGACGGATTGTAGATCATGTGTGTTTCCGATCAACGGTCGTGGAGTGTATCGGGCCTAGAACTAGCTCAGGGTTTAAACTCTTGAAATCGGGTCAATGAAAATACCACGATTTTGTGTCGAAGCTATGTGGCACCTCCAGACACATATCAGGGGGAAAAGCGGGTAAGTGAAAAACCGCTCAATTACACCCCGATGTCACGCGTGAAAATATCATTGGATATCTCAAATCTAAAGATCACATGTGGAAAGAGAAATATTGATGGCTAGTCAAATCACCTCAAGGAACTTGTCTGGGTACCTTTTGTCCATGTGATACCAAGTAAGCGCCACCAAAGGACTGATTCAAAGGCTCATCATTTGAAATCAAAGGCCAAACATGATAATCTGTATACCTTCAAGGAATTTCATCAATAGCCTATGATTGGTACTTAATGACAACTATCATTCAAAACATGGGTAACATTACTATGTTTCAAGTGATCAACGTTTTAATCTGGAACGGGGTAATCACAAATCAAATTGTTCATCTAATTCCTACACAGCTAAGGAAGATAAGCTCATGCTTCTGAACCAGGGAAAATGGATAAGACAAACCAAGTGGCATCCAATGAACTGATATATTCGAATAATATGACAAATTCATCAATGAAGAAGAAAGAGAAGTTGGTTGCACAAATATTAGCAACAAAATTTCATATAAAGTCTGTAGACGAACCAGGGTCAGGTGGAGAAATTAGATTAAATCATATTATGAAGGATTTGATCATAAATGGATATGCAGATGGATGTCCCATGCGAGCTGGCAAGGGTAAAAGGAGCAAGTGAAGGAGGACAAAGGTAAAAGTCTAAGTTGTTGAAAGCGTTGGAGAAAACCAGCCAGCTTGGCTCGACACTTTAGAGGAAGAGATTGCTAATCTGAAATAGATTTTAGGTTAAATTAAGTATGTGTCAGATAATTTTGTAGTGATACAGACAAATGGAATTCGGGGTAAAATCTCGGAGATGTCCGGTTTTTTACTATAACGTCCCCTAGAAAATAGGAGTACAGTTGTTGTACATTACTCCTTTTTGTAACTGATGTCTATTTTTAGAACTTTGGAGACGTTGATTCATTTTGAATCCCGGATGTAATTTATCTATATATATTATTACGAAGATAAATGAATGGTTGGACTTATCGGTGAGGAGCCTACCCTCATAGTAGGAGAACTTTGTAAATTTCTAGGGCCTAATTGAATACACAATGAAGAAGTTTTTTTTGAAGTCTCTATGAAAAGATTCTAATGGTGGTAATATGAGTTTTGTCTCCTTTCATAGTATGTATTTCATGTGTTCTTTTATTCCATTTACATTTTCTTCTGTTTAAATTGGAGAGTCAAAGGTCTGGAATTCATCTTATGATGCTCTCGACTTAAGCAATTTAAACTATGTAATTTTCTCCCTAGCTAATTCATAATTCTTTTCAGTAATGCTCTGATGCAGTTATGTGTTTTCTTCTTCCTTTCACACTCTGCCTAAATACAATTTACAACTCATATTCATTGCCTCATTTGTCCTTTGTCCTCTGGAGAGTTCTACTAGCCTATCATTGTTTTGATTTATTTTTTAGAAATTTGTCCCCATAGCTCTAAGCGCCCCTCCCTTTCCTTGCCAACAACTTTATAAACCCCCCCCAAAAAACCAAATCTAGCCACAGATTTCCAAAGAAATATTATGTGACATTAGAGAGCCCTCTATGAGTTGAGAAGGCTAGTGCCCAACTCTAAAGTAGGTTGAAACAATTACCTCTGTCATTTATCTATCACTCGGAAAAAATTTACAGAGTGCTAACACTCCCAAGAATCTAAGGAGACTATAATATCCTCTAATACACCTTCTGGTTTTATTGTTGATCTATAAACTAGTTGTTAAATTGTCGATGTATGACAAAGATTAGACAATTGTAATTCATCCATAGTAATTTTTTCATAACATTTATTGTTGCTCCTAAATCTATTAATGTGTTTGAAATTGCAACCTTATAGGTTACAAAGGGGCTACTAGTATCTTTCATATAAATTTTACTCAACATTAGATCCACCAATTTACAAAAAACTTGCATTGTCTATGTGTATTTCTTCTTCCTTCCTAATTTGTTTAAACACAATTACCTTACTGTACGAGCATAAATTGGAATGTCTTTGATTTCTTGCAGTAATGGAATTTTGATACAAATATTCTTTAACTCATCTAATAAATCGTATCTAGTTTTTTTTATTTGATTCTCTAATGTCAACCTTTTTGGGAAAGGTGGAGTACTAGATTGTTGCGTTTGATTTATTACAGATGAATAATTTTGTGTTATTGCATTAGAACTATCATTATTGTTTGTTTGATTAGGATTTCCCTCCTCTATTGGTTCTTCAATAATAATAGGGGCATCTTGATCAAGTACTTTTCTTGTTCTAATATTAATTCCATTTAGATCAAGAGGAGTAATTATATAAGTGGTGAAATTTTGTATCTGAGTGTTGTAAGTGGGTTGAGCTACTTTATTATTGGGGTTAGAAATGGGTTGTGCAGGTAGTTGGGTAGGTCTTGGAGGTTGATTTGATGGTAATTGAAGTGAAATTTGTGGTTGTTGTGGTTGAGTAGGGTATGCTTGTTGGATTTGTGGGGGATATTGGGTTTGTGAAGGATATTGGGTGTATTGTTGTTGCATAGGATAAGGAAGAGCAAGAATGGTTACATTGGCAGGTCCTCGCCAACCTTTTTGCCAAGGTTTAGTTTGGACTTGTTGTGGTGTCCATGCTTGCCAAGGAATAGGGAAGGTCCAATTCTGTCGGGGGTATTGTTGATTTGAATAATATGAATTGAATTGTTGAGAGGGATATAGAGATATACCTAAATTTATTTTCTACCAAGGTATTTTTGGTGAAACGAAACACAATTTTTCTATAGATTCATGATTTCCTTGGTAGACCACTTTTGATCTATGGTAGAGATGAGTAATTTTCTGTAGCATGATTTTATACCCATATACCACAAAGTTCAATGCTATCTAAAGGAAATTCTCTTAAAGGGTGTATTTTTCTACATTTTGGAAAATAAATAGTTAAGGATGCATTCTCTTCCTCTTTCTTTTGCTTAATTTTCAATGTGTCTAATTGAGAACCAAGAGTACCAAGAATAATTGTTTTAAAATTGTCTAATAAATTGCCAATTTCATCTTTACTGACCCCACATGTTGTTGATTTGTTGACTTTAGAGATAGAATCCTTAGGTCCCTTACCATATTTGGAATTTCCTTGAGAGATGTGTTTACATAGTTCATAGATTTATGGATAGTTCAGGTGAGAAATATATCCTTTACCCATTAAATTAAGTATATCAACCCATTCATCTCTAATCCCACGAAGTAAAATGAATTTAAGAGTATACAAATCTAGATGATTATGACTTTCTCTTTTAACAATATAATGAAATGTTTCTAAGTAATCCTCAAGGATTTCATCCTCTATTTGTGTCATTTTAAACATTTCCTCTCTCATTCCTTGATTTGTACAATAATCATGATATTTTGTGATCTAAACATTTTCTCATATCATCCTATGTTTTGATAGTATTAATTCCCAAACCCATAAATCAACATAAAGTAGAATCGTTAAGGGTGGTGTTGACGGGTTTTAATGGCATGTCAAGCAGGTAAGCAAGAATTCCCAATGACAAGTCCTAATTAGAATCACTCTTGTTTTGGATGGAATTTCCGACGAGTATGTGGGCCTCGTTTCCAGTCTAAATGTGTTATTTAAATATGAATATGAGAACCTAAGGTTCTCAAATGAATTAAAATATAGAACTAAACTAACTAACAAAACTACTTCTAGGTCTAAATGTAGAACTATCCTAATCCTATCATGATTAGGAGAAAACTAACTAGAATTGAATACAACAAAATATAATATCATCTAAATTAGAAATATTTCATATATTCAAAAGATAAATAAGATAACAACAACATAACATTCACATATACAACTAGTTGCAATATGTTTCCATAACATTGTAGTTGTATTCAAGAAGGAAAACATGGGACCATATCAGCATACATAAAAAGTTTACATGTGTAATTCATGAAACATAAATGTATCACCCAAATATAGGATAAATGTATTAAGAAAAGTCTCAACAAAATTCACCAAGATCCATATCTCCAAAATTCCTCTTGCTCTTCATTAATTTTGAAGTAACAGTATTGTTCATCATATACAATTAAGTGAAAAAGTCCTTACTTCATTGCAACAATCCTTTTTATAAAACATAAGAAGATGATTTCTATATTCAACAACTGTCATCCTGTTAGATGACTATTACAACGTTTCATTTCAAATACCCAGTTGGGACTTTATAATAATTATAAAATAATCAAAATGCAGAAAATATGTTACAAAAAATCAAGTGGTCTTTGGCGGTTGCATTTTGTCCCTCAAGTCTTTCCACAATTTGAAGTCTTCTAATAGAGGCTCTATTTTTCTCAACTCTATATTCTCGAGATATATCTCACCATTACATACATGGGTTATCACTTCTATCTTCAGATCTTCTTTTGTGTGTTGTACGAAGTGTTTGGTTGACAAGATCAATTTGTTTGGCCTTATTATTCTTGTTTCCATCACTTCTCTATCAACCTCCTCTATTGTTTCGATGGAATTCATGTTGAGATTCCTTATAGCCTCCACATATTATATGATCATATGAGTTGGTCCCGCCTCTTCTAAATTTACTAGGGTCTCCATCCTAAATTGTTCTGGTAAGTCATTTGTTACCCTCCACAATATTCTAAAAGTTTTTTCAACTATTTCCTGAGTGGTTTTGATATCATTGAGGATGGATTTCCCAGTGTTGAGGATGACTTGGTATTTTATCCTCTGTTTCGTTGTATATACTGGTAGGATGTTAGGAGGGTTATTAAAAACAAATTTCCAATCTACAATCTGGTCATAGGCACTCTGGACCTTATGGTACTTTTCCTTTACACTCTTCAACTACACACCTAGCTTGAGGTGGTTTGACCTATTCTTTTGAATACTTTGTAATATACAAAATAATTTCTTCTACACATTCCTGAATTCCTCATTGGCTCTGGTGGCTTCTTCTTTAACTATATCCAAGACAACAATCCCTTTTTTACTTCCTTCTAAAGTCTTCTCTGGGAGGTCATTGTCTTGTTCCAGTTTCCAAATCTAGTCTTCAATCTTCTCATTATATGCAATTATTTCCAATTGTTCCCCTTGGAACCTTGTAATTTGTTGATCATGTGTGGCTTTAAGTTGTTCTATTTATTCTTGATGTATCTTTTGGTTCAATCTATCCTTTTTCTCAAAATATGCACTCAATTCTCTTTCTTGAAGTTGCAATTGCCTTTGCAATTCTTCTCTGTGCAAATGTTCTGCTATTATGGACTCTTTCCTAAACACACTGTCCACATTATATATGATGGTATCCATGTAAGCCTCTATCTCAACTACCCTTTCTTTTGATATGTCTGGTTGATCCAAGTGGATATCGGTGGCCACCCACCTATTCCAACTGGCTCAAAATAGTCTTCTGGCAACTTACTATTTTTAGCCATTTTTCGGTTCCTAAACTTTCAGAGCCATTTTAAGGGCCTAAATCAAGTTTTTTCAGGCACCTCAATGATAACCAAAGGCTTTGATTGAGCCCCAAAAATCAATCTCCTCGACAATAAATTTCCAATGAGTTATCGTGTGCCCCAAACGAAGATCGTATTCCAAAGTTATGACCCCAGGAAATTGATCCACCAAACTACCCAAAACGGGGTCCACAAAACTGTTTTCTTTTCATCTTCCGGGGTTAGGGTTTTGGATTTTATTTATGTTAAAAAAGCCTTTATATCCTCATTGTAACCATATTCTTGCAAATGCGAGTATCCGTCACATCTCTTCTCAGAGATAAGATGCCACCATTCTAGTGAGTCTTTCACTCTGTATTTCTACAGTTTTGTACATTTTTCTCATTAATAGAAATTATGTATTACTGTATATCTATGTTTATGGTTTCATATATGATACATTTATGTTATATTATTGGATATATTAGATATCTCTGTACATTTATTTATTATATCTTCACTCTCATTTTGTGATGAAAATAATTTGGATCAATGGTATCGGAGCAGGCTTCTCTTGATCGGTTTTTAGTACATGTCCTCGATGAGGTCTGAGTATAGCAATTTGGGTCTCGAGCTTGTATCTCTTGAGGAAAATCACTCTCTCACAACCAAGAAACCCTCCATGGTAGAAGAAAATAAAAACGACGGAGGATAAGATTCTATTAATATATTGCTTGAGCAAGCCTTCACTCGACAAAGGGATGAAATGATGGAGAATTTTGCCCACATCCTTCAATGACTGCAGATAACAACAAACACATATTCATCAAGCGGCCACTTTGGAGGCACCTCAACTTTCAAGGTACAAGTTAATTTTCATATTCTCGTATTTGAAGGACAAATAGATGCAAATGCCCTAAAAAAATGGTTAAATCTGTTAGAAGGTTATTTCTTTGTTCATAATTTCTCCGACAGAGAAAATATCACCTTAACACTCCTTAATGATCTCCCCCATGTCAAACAATGGTGGGAAACTTACTGGGAGAAAAGTTTCACAGAGGATTATGGAATATATGGGGTCGAGCTCACTTGGGATTTTTTTTTGGATGCGGTCAAGGAACAATATTACCCCATTGGCAACTATGATGACCAATATATGAAATGGACCAAACTGTGGCAAGAGAGGGGAAAAGAAGTGTCGGAGTTAAACAATACCTTCCATACCTTTCGCACCAAGCTAGGTATCAAATACTTCGAGAAACATTTGGTTCTAAAATACCATGGGAATCTACACAGCTACATCCAAACTAAAATGGATTTTCTTGACATCTCATCACTGGGTGTTGCTTATCGATATGTTGTTAAAATCGAGAAGAAATTTAAGCACCAGAACAAGCGGAAGTTTAGGTCTGAAAATCCACAACAACTAAAGTATGGTAAAGACAACCCTAACAACCATCCTTCAGAAAACCAGTCCAAGCCATAGGAAAAGAAGGGTAACAAAAATACAAATAAGGACACTAGAAAATGGTGTGATTTCAACAAAATACCCTAGCACAACACCAATGAATGTCACTCAAAATAGTCATTGGTGGCTGAGATCAAAGACAAGGAGCCGAACCCTGATTCAAAATCCGATTCAAAAAATACTGGTAGAAGACAGATCATTGAAGCAGACCCGAGGGTGAAATCATGAAGATGGGTGTCTATTTTTCTTATTTTATGAGAAAAAAACTATATTTTCACAAGTTCTTCAATTTCCGGCATACAAAAGTATTTTTTTAATTTATAATTTCACTTTATAGTAAAAACAAAAATTGTGAAGAATTTTGTTAGCTTTCCAATGATTATTTTTCAAATTTGTTTTATTGATATTTGATATGTCAATTTGACAATTGTTTAACAGTATGTTCCTTAAACATGAAAGGAATGATAATAAGTTATTTTCCCCCCCAACAATGTATCTATTATTAATTTTTTGTTTTTAACAAACGAAATATACTGCAACAATCTACAGAGACTCTGTATTATTATGACTATAATTTTGAATCTAATGGATGAATATTATAATTTCTAGAATTTTTTTAAGTTTA
Organism: Picea mariana; assembly: GCA_032191745.1. NCBI lineage: Eukaryota > Viridiplantae > Streptophyta > Pinopsida > Pinales > Pinaceae > Picea > Picea mariana. The sequence goes on from JASDQU010737276.1 coordinate 178,310, forward strand.
CCAAGCCGAAAACGTTGTAGATTTTAAACACATGTTTTTCGCCCACCTTGTATCTATCTTAATTTTTACATAAAATTAAAATCTAAACATACCCTTTTGAAAATAACAGTTTAAGGATTATGAATATAATTTTTTCCAAATTTTTCACTGTGTATTTTTAGAGATACAGATATTTCATTTCATTGAATCATAATGTCAGCTGAAAATATTATGCAGTGATTTTTTTTAAAAATTAAACAAAATTAGATAAAAATAATAAAAATGAAAACAAATTATAGGAATTGAAAGTAGATTCAATTTTGCAAATGCTGGTGTCATTTTTGAAACCAAATTCTCAGTATTTGCAGGAGTCCACAACCTCCAAAGTTCAGATAAGCTAGAGGGAATTATCTGGTTCCTGCAAACAGTCCCATTCACTAGTTTTCGGCCGAAAAACAATTCTTTCGGCTGAAAAATGTAATTCTAACAGAATCCGTTAAAATTAAGCGGTTTCCTATCTTATCGACCGAAAGATTGGTGAGAGAATTGCGTTGTCCAGAAACAATGAAAATACACATCATATCATTTCATTTCATGCCAAATTGTATAAATACACTTTCGGCTGAACACATTTAACACAATTCATCGCTTGTTTCATGGTTTTCTAGAGCACCTAAACAAAGTTTCGAATCATCTTTTTCGTTTTTGTTGAACAACGTAATTGATGTTTGTTCAAGTTTTTATTGGAATAACAATTTATATATTGAAAGCTAAATGTTGAGCATTTTTTCAAGGTGAAGCCTTTGCTGAACATAAAATTATTGATATTATTTTTTAATAATTTATGTGACAATGAAGTTTTTCTGAGACTATTCTGAAATGTTGATTTTGTTAAAAACTTTTACAGATAGCTATACTCATGGGAAACAGAAGTTTGCGTAAGAGAAAATTTGATCGCACTCGAGATGAAACTCACCATAACGATCAAAGGAAGGAGCATTATTGGAGAAATAAATGAGAACATGCAAATATTGAAGAAATAAACGATGATCATATAAATAGAGATTTTCAACAAGAAGAGGTCCAACCAGGTATGCATAGAATTGTCTATATTAAAAGCATAGAATTCAAATTTAAAATATTGTGTAATTTAATTGATTGTAATTACGATTTGATGTTTTTCAAAAACCTTAAATAGATTTTTCTCATAACGTTGATGAAGACGTTGAAACTAAGATTGAAGCAGAAGACGAATCACCTATAGGTATGTACATAAATTTAGATAATACAAGATGAACACTTGTATATAGTTTAGTGAATTTATGTTCGGGTTTTGTTTTTTAATATAAACTTTAAATTGAAATATGCAAAAGAATCTATCAACATTGATGATGAAATATTAGAAAATGTTAATATTGACAAATTTGGGAAGAAAGAATCTAAGAATTATATAAGATATCGAACTAAGAATATGTATAATAATTTTTTCAAAGATGAATCAGTAACAGTACAAGCTCAAATTT
>JASDQU010737276.1:182425-202517 GCA_032191745.1 Picea mariana
ATCTCGGATGTAATTTATATATATATATATATATATATATATATATATATATATATATTATTACGAAGATAAATGAATGGTTGGAATTATCGGAGAGGGGCCTGCTCTCGTAGTAGGAGAACTTTGTAAATTTCTGGGGCCTAATTGAATACATAATGCATAAGTTTTTTTTGAAGTCTCTATGAAAAGATTCTAATGGTGGTGATATGAGTTTTGTCTCCTTTCATAGTATGTATTTATTGTGTTCTTTTATTCCATTTACATTTTATTATGTTTAAATTGGAGAGTGAAAGGTCTGAAATTCATCTTATGATGCTCTCAACTTAAGCAATTTAAACTATGTAATTTTTTCCCTAGCTAATTCAGAATTCTTTTCAGTAATGCTCTGATGCAGTTATTTGTTATCTCCTTTCCTCTCACAACCTGCCTAAATACAATTTACAACTCAGATTCATTGCCTCATTTATCCTTTTTCCTCTGGAGAATTCTACTAGCCTATCATTGTTTTCATTTATTTTTTAGAATTTTGACCCCATAGCTCTAAGCGCCCCTCCCTTTCCTTTCCAACAACTTTATAAAAACCCCCAAACAGACCAAATCTAGCCACATATTTCCAAATAAATATCATGTGACATGAGAGAGCCCTCTCTGAGTTGAGAAGGCTAGTGCCCAACTCTAAAGTAGGTTGAAACAGTTACCTCTGTTATTTTTCTATCAGCCAGACAAAGTTTACATAGTGTTAACATTCTGGTGCCACTGCCGTGGAGCGAAGATGAAATATTCCCTATGAGAAATGAAAAAGTTAAGATATAATTACTAATGGTGAAGAGTATTCAGACATAGAAAGGTTGTATGTCATTCACCTGGTGAATCCATTTTCAAGAATCTAGAGTTCAAAATCTGTAGGACGACCCCACTGCCCAAGGACTCAGTAGCCTGAAGATTTTATTGGCAACTCCACTCAAGCCTCAAATGCAATTAAGAGACTCCAATGGAAGATGAGACCCCTTGAAAAAGGTATGAAAGGATACCATGAAGAAAAACACGTACCTGAAGTTGTGTTTTTTCCAAGACATTATATTTTTTCTGTGAATTTCCTCTGGTCCTTTCCTAAACATGCTAAACGAATTTTTCTTTACCTACTACATTTTAATGATGATCATGATAATCCTAAAATTGTATATCCTCCTCTTAAGATTATACATATATCCCCTCATATTATTATTGACTTTGATAAAAAACTCCCATTTGAGCCATGTGATAACCATGACCAAGTTGATGAGCCTCATGAAACTAAAGCTAGTGTTTTACCTCCTATACTTGATCCAACACTCTCCAACACCCAACACAGATACGGACCCTTAAATTTACCCCACAACCTTCATGATTTTCCTCCAAAGCACTATGAGTACCTACCTGTGTTTGATGGAGAACTTGGTGCCATCACAGTTGAAAAACACCTCCAAGGGTTTGAGCATTTTATAGACTTGTTTGAGATTGACCATGACGATGTTTGTATGAGGGCCTTCTCTCAATCCTTGAGAGGAGATACCAAAGAATGGTTTAAACATTTGAATCCATAGATAATTAACTCATGGGAAGAATTGAAGAGTGTTTTTTCAAAGTTTTGGGGTAAGAAGAAATCTCTAGACCTGCAACTTATAGAATTGTATGCCTTGAAAGAGAAAAAAAATGAAACTATTTCCACTTTCAGTAGAAGTTTTTCTAGTATTTATTATGATTTTCCCAAAGAAATTTAACCCACTGAAGTTGTTGCTATGCTCCAGTATGCCAATACTCTTCATCCATATGTGTCTTTCCTCATGATGGAAATAAAACCCGAGACCTTACACCAAATGTTTAATAATACTCAAAAAATTCAGCACAATATCCTAGCATGTGAACAGATTCGAAGTGAAGGATTGGATGATACAGGTCATGAGAATGGACATGAACTGAAAACAATTGACTAGAATCTGGAGCATAAAATTGATAACATTTTAGGTCCTCTTGAAACTTTGAATGATAATGATTTTGCAGGGGATTATATTCCACTTATTAAAAGAGAAAGCACGCATGTGGTTTTTGATCCACCCCATGATAAGCATGAAGCTGATCGTTTCATATATTCATTTGTGTATAGTCAAGAAGATGAGTTTGCAAATCAGTCTGTTGAAGAGCAAATTGATACCCCAAGTTTTTTCTTGCTAGATGACATTGCAGATGTTACTGATTTGCCTATATACGATGAATATGATGATGATTATAAGGTTGATTTGTTAGAACAACCAACTGCATGTTATCCCCTTGAAAATGTTCCTTTTCAGCAGTGTAGTGAGATCCATCATCTTACATATCACAGTTGCAAAAAGGGAAGTTTTGAACTAGCCGAAGGAAATTCTTTACCTATATGCTTTTCTTCATTTAAATTGTTGAAAGAAAATTATAAGATCATCGTTGAGGGAAAGGAATGTGTGTTGATGCCAAATCACACTGAGTCATTGGAACAAATCGACAAGGATTTGCAGCCATTGGTCGAATATGAATATGAAAATGAGTATGTTCAGCAATTCAAAGAAATGGAAAAATCTGCATATGACAGAAAAGAAGGAAATAAAGAAATGCCTAAATGAGAAATACGAACCTTGCCATTATGTTTTTCTTCTTTCAAAGTGCTCAAACAAAGTGTCAATAATGTTTCAAATCAGAAACCTGCCAAGTACGATGTTAAATTTGAAGAGAGCAGTAGAATTGAAAATGAAGAATATATATCATTATGTTTCCTTCCTTTGAATGGTTAAAAGCAAATTTGATGAAGGGGTTATTGTCAAAGGTTACCTTCCTTCTCCTGAACTTGATGAAGAGATTCGACAAGACTTACAACAAGACAAAGTGTTTCAAAGTTGTCTTTCTTCACCTATGAATGATGTGATTGTCAAATTCCTAAATGGACTAGACATGGACGAGGATATTGAAATTGCATTTATGGAAGCTTCAAGCATTAAACAAACAAATGACATAGATATTTAGGAAAGAAAAAAAATAGTGTATGCCACTTTTCAATCAAAAATGTAGGAATATAATGGGGAGGAAGTTGTACTATTTGATTCCTCTACAAATCATGGTTTTGAAAATGCATCCATGAGAACCCTAGGACGTGAAATAGTTCTTGATATTAGCTTTCCACATTTGCAAGAATATTATAAACAAGAAATTATTCCCCTTCATTCATTTAGAAGTCAAAATGACAGTCCTCAAGCAAATTTCCAGAAGATTAATAAAACCAAAATAGAATTGTTTGATGAACAAGAAGATAGCCTTGATACACATAATATGGCTGTCATACTTGAATATGTTCAAGAATGTATGAATGTTTTTGTTGAGATGCATGGAAAAGTAGACAAACCTAGTGCTGCCATTTCATTTGAAAATACTCTCAGGATTGAAGAAGTAGATCAAGAACAATAAACACTTGTGAAGGAAGCATGTCCTTCTGTTTTAAAKCCTCAAAAGGWAATGTTCTCTCATGTGTTTTATGACCCYGTGGYWTKCTATATGGAGAATATTTACAATCAGAATTTACAGTTGATGATGGGTTGTAAGATTAGGAATGAAGAGGATGACAAATCAATGTCAGTATTAGATATAGATTGCTTTATACCAGAAGTTTCATTTCAGTTAGAACCATATTTCAACTCAAAAGGTTGTTATTTACAGTAGTCTCATCATATTTTTCAGCCTCTTGATGAAAATCGACAGGGTAAATCACCTGAAAACAAGAAAGCAATGGAAGAAATGATATAGGAATGTTATTTCATGCATGTGTTGGAAGATCCTTTTGCAGTTTTGCTAGAAACGATGAACAATCCTAATATTTTTGAAATTCTAAGATTCAGATTCATATGTAACTTCCCAAATGAGTTGTTGATGAACAGGCTTTGGAGTAGGCATGTGTAAAGCAGACGAGCAATGGATAAAATACTGGCATGGCTACATTGGCACTTTCATTTCACCTAATTGGCATTTCACTTCAGCAATTAGGGTAGGTAGGTGGGAATAAACTTGATGATCAAGTATTTTCAAGTTTAGATTTCCAAATAAAGTATTCAGTTAGATTTTTAGTAGTATATTTGGCATTCAGTCTCCAGGACAGAACAAGGTACACACCTGTAGTGGGAGCAGCCCAATGGATGATGCATCAGGTCTACGCATTCTTTCCTACCTTGTAGGGATGGTAGCATCCCCAATTGGAGCCCATGTTATCACTGTAATAATTTCTTGGAACCCAAGTCTCGAGATTTAGTAGGATGCCAAATCAGTATAGAGGAGCGATAGAATAGAAGGATGGAGCCACATATGGTGGACGGGGCTAAATACGACAAATATATGAAATCGTTGGGATCCGATGGATTGTAGATCGTGTGTGTTTCCGATCAATGGTTGTGGAGCGTATCAGGCCTAGAACTAGCTCAGAGTTTAAACTCTTGAAAGAGGGTCAATGAAAATACCACAATTTTGTGTCGAAGCTATGTGCCACCTCCAGACACATATCAGGGGGAAAAGAGGGTAAGTGCAAAACCGCTCAATTACATCCCGATGTCACGTGTTAAAATATCATTGGATATCTCAAATCCAAAGATCACATGTGGAAAGAGAAATATTGACGGCCAGTCAAATCACCTCAAGGAACTTGTCCAGGTACCTTTTGTCCATGTGATACCAAGTAAGCGCCACCAAAGGACTGATTCAAAGGCTCATCATTTGAAATCAGAGGCCAAACATGATAATCTGTATACCTTCAAGGAATTTCATCAATAGCCTATGATTGGTACTTAATGACAACTATCATTCAAAACATGGGTAACATTACTCTGTTTCGAGTGATCAACGTTTTAATCTGGAACGGGGTAATCACAAATCAAATTGTTCATCTAATTCCTGCACAGCTAAGGAAGATAAGCTCGTGCTTCTGAACCAGGGAAAATGGATAAGACAAACCAAGTGGCCTCCAATGAACTGATATATTCAACTAATATGACAAATTCATCAATGAAGAAGAAAGAGAAGTTGGTTGCACAAATATTAGCAACAAAATTTCATACAAAGTCTGCGAACGAACCAGGGTCAGGTGGAGAAATTAGATTAAATCATATTATGAAGGATTTGATCATAAATGGATACACAGACAGATGTCCCATGCGATATGGCAAGGGTAAAAGGAGCAAGTGAAGGAGGACAGAGGTCAAGGTCGAAGTTGTTGAAAGCGTTGGAGAAAACCAGCAAGCTTGGCTCGACACTTTAGAGGAAGAGATTGCTAATCTGAAATAGATTCCAGGTTAAATTAAGTATGTGTCAGAGAATTTTGTAGTGATACAGACAAATGGAATTCGGGGTAAAATCTCGGAGATGTCCGGTTTTTTACTATAACATCCCCTATAAAATAGGAGTACAGTTGTTGTACGTTACTCCTTTTTGTAACTGATGTCTATTTTTAGAATTTTGGAGACGTTGATTCATTTTGAATCCCGGATGTAATTTATCTATGTATATTATTATGAAGGTAAATGAATGGCTGGACTTATCGGAGAGGGGCCTACCCTCGTAGCAGGAGAACTTTGTAAATTTCTGTGGCCTAATTGAATACACAATGAAGAAGTTTTTTTTGAAGTCTCTATGAAAAGATTCTAATGGTAGTAATATGAGTTTTGTCTCCTTTCATAGTATGTATTTCATGTGTTCTTTTATTCCATTTACATTTTCTTCTATTTAAATTGGAGAGTCAAAGGTCCGGAATTCATCTTATGATGCTATCGACTTAAGCAATTTAAACTATGTAATTTTCTCCCTAGCTAATTCATAATTCTTTTTAGTAATGCTCTGATGCAGTTATGTGTTTTCTCCTTCCTTTCACACTCTACCTAAATACAATTTACAACTCATATTCATTGCCTCATTTGTCCTTTGTCCTCTGGAGAGTTCTACTAGCTTGTCATTGTTTTGATTTATTTTTCAGAATTTTGTCCCCATAGCTCTAAGCGCCCCTCCCTTTCCTTGCCAACAACTTTATAAACCCCCCCAACAAACCAAATCTAGCCACAGATTTCCAAAGAAATATTATGTGACATCAGAGAGCCCTCTCTAAGTTGAGAAGGCTAGTGCCCAACTCTAAAGTAGGTTGAAACAATTACCTCTGTCATTTATCTGTCAGTCAGACAAAATTTACAGAGTGCTAACACTCCCAAGAATCTAAGGAGACTATAATATCCTCTAATACACCTTTTGGTTTTATTGTTGATCTATAAACTAGTTGTTAAATTGTCGATGTATGACAAACATTAGACAATTGTAATTCATCCATAGTAATTTTTTCATAACATTTATTGTTGCTCCTAAATCTATTAATGTGTTTGAAATTTCAACCTTATAGGTTACAAAGGGGCTACTAGTATCAACATATGTTTTCATATAAATTTTACTCAACATTAGATCCGCCAATTTACAAAAAACTTGCATTGTCTATGTGTATTTCTTCTTCCTTCCTAATTTGTTTAAACACAATTACCTTACTGTACTAGCATAAATTGGAATGTCTTTGATTTCTTGTAGTAGTGGAATTTTGATACAAACATTCTTTAACTCATCTAATAAATCATATCTAGTTTTTTTGATTTGATTCTCTAATGTCAACCTTTTTGGGAAAGGTGGAGTACTAGATTGTTGCATTTGATTTATTACAGATGAATAATTTTGTTTTATTGCATTAGAACTATCATTATTGTTTGTTTGATTAAGATATCCCTCCTCTATTGGTTCTTCAATAATAATAGGGGCATCCTGATCAAGTACTTTTCTTGTTCTAATATTAATTCCATTTAGATCAAGAGGAGTAATTATATAAGTGGCAAAATTTTGTATCTGAGTGTTGTAAGTGGGTTGAGCTACTTTATTATTGGGGTTAGAAATGGGTTGTGCAGGTAGTTGGGTAGGTCTTGGAGGTTGATTTGATGGTAATTGAAGTGAAATTTGTGGTTGTTGTCGTTGAGTAGGGTATGCTTGTTGGATTTGTGGGGGATATTGGGTTTGTGAAGGATATTGGGTGTATTGTTGTTGCATAGGATAAGGAAGAACAAGAATGGTTACATTGGCAGGTCCTCGCCAACCTTTTTGCCAAGGTTTAGTTTGGACTTGTTGTGGTGGCCATGCTTGCCAAGGCATAGGAAAGGTCCAATTCTGTTGGGGGTATTGCTGATTTGAATAATACGAATTGAATTGTTGAGAGGGATATAGAGATATACCTAAATTCCTTGTCTACCAAGGTATTTTTGGTGAAACGAAACACAATTTTTCTATAGCTTCATGATTTCCTTGGTAGACCACTTTTGATCTATGGTAGAGATGAGTAATTTTATGTAGCATGATTTTATACTCGTATACCACAAATTTCAATGCTATCTAAAGGAAATTATCTTAAAGGGTGTATTTTTCTACATTTTGGAAAATAAATAGTTAAGGATGCATTCTCTTCCTCTTTCTTTTGCTTAATTTTCAATGTATCTAATTGAGAACCAAGAGTACCAAGAATAATTGTTTTAAAATTGTCTAATAAATTTCCAATTTCATCTTTACTTACCCCACATATTGTTGATTTGTTGACTTTAGAGATAGAATCCTTAGGTCCCTTACCATATTTGGAATTTTTTTGAGAGATGTGTTTACATAGTTCATAGATTTATGGATAGTTCAAGTGAGAAATATATCCTTTACCCATTAAATTAAGTATATCAACCCATTCATCTCTAATCCCACGAAGTAAAATGACTTTAAGAGTATACAAATCTAGATTATTATGACTTTCTCTTTTAACAATATAATGAAACGTTTCTAATTAATCCTCAAGGATTTGATCCTCTATTTGTGTCATTTTAAGCATTTCCTCTCTCATTCCTTGATTTGTACAATAATCATGATATTTTGCGATCTAAACATTTTCTCATCTCATCCTATGTTTTGATAGTATTAATTCCCAAACCCATAAACCAACATAAAGTAGAATCGTTAAGGGTGGTGTTGATGGGTTTTAATGGCATGTCAAGCAGGTAAGTGAGAATTCCCAATGGCAAGTCCTAATTAGAATCACTCTCGTTTTGGATGGCGTTTCTGAAAAGTATGTGGGCCTCGTTTCCATTTTAAATTTTTTATTTAAATATGAATATGAGAACCTAAGGTTCTCAAATGAATTAAAATCTAGAACTAAACTAACTTACAAAACTACTTCTAGGTCTAAATGTAGAACTATCCTAATCCTATCATGATTAGGAGAAAACTAACTAGAATTGAATACAACAAAATATAATATCATCTAAGTTAGAAATATTTCATATATTCAAAAGATAAATAAGATAACAACAACATAACATTCACATATACAACTAGTTGCAATATGTTTCCATAACATTGTAGTTGTATTCGAGAAGGAAAACATGGGACCATATCAGCATACATAAAAAGTTTACATGCATAATTCATGCAACATAAATGTATCACCCAAATATAGGATAAATGTATTAAGAAAAGTCTCAACAAAATTCACCAAGATCCATATCTCCAAAATTTCTCTTGCTCTTCATTAATTTCGAAGTAATAGTATTGTTCATCATATACAATTAAGTGAAAAAGTCCTTACTTCATTGCAACCATCCTTTTTATAAAACATAAGAAGATGATTTCTATATTCAGCAACTGTCATCCTGTCAGATGACTGTTACAACATTTCATTTCAAATACCCAGTTGGGACTTTATAATAATTATAAAATAATCAAAATGTAGAAAATATGTTACAAAAAATCAAGTGGTCTTTGGTGGTTGCATTTTGTCCCTCAAGTCTTTCCACAATTTGAAGTCTTCTAATATAGGATCTATTTTTCTCAACTCCATCTTCTCGAGATATATCTCACCATTACATACATGGGTTATCACTTCTATCTTCAGATCTTCTTTTGTGTGTTGTACGAAGTGTTTGGTTGACAAGATCAATTTGTTTGGCCTTATTATTCTTGTTTCCATCACTTCTCTATCAACCTCCTCTATTGTTTCGATGGAATTCATGTTGAGATTCCTTATAGCCTCCACATATTATATGATCATATGAGTTGGTCCCGCCTCTTCTAAATTTACTAGGGTCTCCATCCTAAATTGTTCTGGTAAGTCATTTGTTACCCTCCACAATATTCTAAAAGTTTTTTCAACTATTTCCTGAGTGGTTTTGATATCATGGAGGATGGATTTCCCAGTGTTGAGGATGACTTGGTATTTTATCCTCTGTTTCATTGTATATACTGGTAGGATGTTAGGAGGTTTATTAAAAACAAATTTCCAATCTACAATCTGGACCTTCTGGTACTTTTCCTTTACACTCTTCAACTACACACCTAGCTTGAGGTGATCTGACCTATTCTTTTGAATACTATGTAATATACAAAATAATTTCTTCTACACATTCCTGAATTCCTCATTGGCTCCGGTGGCTTCTTCTTTAACTATATCCAAGACAACAATCCCTTTTTTACTTCCTTCTAAAGTCTTCTCCGGGAGGTCATTGTCTTGTTGCAGTTTCCGAATCTAGTCTTCAATCTTCTCATTATATGCAATTATTTCCAATTGTTCCCCTTGGAACCTTGTGTCATGTGTGGCTTTAAGTTGTTCTATTTATTCTTGATGTATCTTTTGGTTCAATCTATCCTTTTTCTCAAAATGTGCACTCAATTCTCTTTCTTGAAGTTGCAATTGCCTTTGCAATTCTTCTCTGTGCAAACATTCTGCTATTATGGCCTCTTTCCTAAACACACTGGCCACATTATATATGATGGTATCCATGGAAGCCTCTATCTCAACTACCCTTTCTTTTGATATGTTCGGTTGATCCAAGTGGATATCGATGGCCACCCACCTATTCCAACTTGCTCAAAATAGTCTTCTGGCAACTTACTATTTTTAGCCATTTTTCGGTTCCTAAACTTTCAGAGCCATTTTAAGGGCCTAAATCAAGTTTTTTCAGGATCTAGCACCTCAATGATAACCAAAGGCTTTGATTGAGCCCCCAAAATTAATCTCCTCGACAATAAATTTTGAACGAGCTATCGTGCGCCCCAAACGAAGATCGTATTCCAAAGTTATGCCCCTGGGAAATTGATCCACCAAACTACCCAAAACGGGGTCCACAAAACTGTTGTCTTTTCATCTTCCGGGGTTAGGGTTTTGGATTTTATTTATGTTAAAAAAACCTTTATATCCTCATTGTAACCATCTTCTTGCAAATGCGAGTATCCATCACATCTCTTCTCAGAGGTAAGATGCCACCATTCTAGCGAGTCTTTCACTCTGTATTTCTACAGTTTTGTACATTTTTCTCATTAATAGAAATTATGTATTACTGTATATCTATGTTTATGGTTTCATATATGATACATTTATGTTATATTATTGGATATATTAGATATCTCTGTACATTTATTTATTATATCTTCGCTCTCATTTCGTGATGAAAATAATTTGGATCAATGGTATCAGAGCAGGCTTCTCTTGATCGTTTTTTAGTACATGTCCTCGATGAGGTCCGAGTATAGCAATTTGGGTCTCGAGCTTGTCTCTCTTGAGGAAAATAACTCTCTCACAACCAAGAAACCCTCCATGGTATAAGAAAAGAAAAACGACGGAGTAGAAGATTCTATTAATCTATTGCTTGAGCAAGCCCTCACTTGACAAAGGGATGAAATGATGGAGAATTTTTCCCACATCCTTCAATGACTGCAGATAACAAAAAACACATATTCATCAAGTGACCACTTTGGAGGCACCTCAACTTTCAAGGTACAAGTTAATTTTCATATTCTTGTATTTGAAGGACAGATAGATGCAAATGCCCTAAAAAAATGGTTAAATCTGTTAGAAGGTTATTTCTCTGTTCATAATTTCTCCGACAAGGAAAATATCACCTTCACACTCCTTAATGATCTCCCCCATGTCAAATAATGGTGGGAAACTTACTGGGAGAAAAGTTTCACAGAGGATTATGGAGTATATGGGGTCAAGCTCACTTGGGATTTTTTTGTGGATGCAGTCAAGGAACAATATTACCCCATTGGCAACTATGATGACCAATATATGAGATGGACCACACTGTGGCAAGAGAGGGGAAAAGAAGTGTCGTAGTTCACCAATACCTTCCATACCTTTTGCACCAAGCTAGGTATCAAATACTTCAAGAAACATTTGGTTTTGAAATACCATAGGAATCTACACAGCTACATCCAAATTGAAATGGATTTTCTTGACATCTCATCACTGGGTGTTGCTTATCGATATGTTGTTAAAATCGAGAAGAAATTTAAGCACCAGAACAAGCGGGAGTTTGGGTCTGAAAATCCACAACAACTAAAGTATGGTAAAGACGGGCCTAACAACCATCCTTCAGAAAACCAGTCCAAGCCATAGGAAAAAAAGGGTAACAAAAATACAAACAAGGACACTAGAAAATGGTGTGATTTCAACAAAATACCCTAGCACAACACCGATGAATGTCACTCAAAATAGTCATTGGTGGCTGAGATCAAAGACAAGGAGCCGAACCTTGATTCAAAATCTGATTCAAAAAATGCTGGTAGAAGACAGATCATCGAAGCAGACCCGAGGGTGAAATCATGAAGATGGGTGTCTATTTTTCTTATTTTATGAGAAAAAAAACTATATTTTCACAAGTTCTTCAATTTCTGCATACAAAAGTATTTTTTTAATTTATAATTTCACTTTATAGTAAAAACAAAAATTGTGAAGAAATTTGTTAGCTTTCCAATGATTATTTTTCAAATTTGTTTTATTGATATTTGATATGTCAATTTGACAATTGTTTAACAGTATGTTCCTTAAACATGAAAGGAATAATAATAAGTTATTTTTCCCCCCAACAATGTATCTATTATTAATTTTTTGTTTTTAACAAACAAAATATACTGTAACAATCTACAGAGACTCTATATTATTATGACTATAATTTTGAATCTAATGGATGAATATTATAATTTCTAGATTTTTTTTAAGTTTACCAAGCCGAAAACGTTGTAGATTTTAAACACATGTTTTCGTCCACCTTGTATCTATCTTAATTTTTACATAAAATTAAAATCTAAACATACCCTTTTGAAAATAACAGTTTAAGCGTTATGAATATAACTTTTTCCAAATTTTTCACTGTGTATTTTTAGAGATACAGATATTTCATTTCACTGAATCATAATGTTAGCTGAAAATATTATGCAGTGATTTTTTTTTAAAATTAAACAAAATTAGATAAAAATAATGAAAATGAAAACAAATTATAGGAATTGAAAGTAGATTCAATTTTGCAAATGCTGGTATCATTTTCGAAACCAAATTCTCAGTATTTGCAGGAGTCCACAACCTCCAAAGTTCAGATAAGCTAGAGGGAATTATCTGGTTCCTGCAAACAATCCCATTCACTAGTTTTCGGCCGAAAGAATCTTTCGGCCAAAAAAAAATTCTTTCGGCTAAAAAATGTAATTCTAATAGAATCTGTTAAAATTAAGCGGTTTCCTATCTTTTCGGCCGAAAGATTGGTGAGAGAATTGCGTTGTACAGAAACAATGAAAATACACATCATATCATTTCATTTCATGCCAAATCGTATAAATACACTTTCGGCCAAACACATTTAACACAATTCATCGCTTGTTTCATGGTTTTCTAGAGCACCTAAACAAAGTTTCGAATCATCTTTTTCGTTTTTGTTGAACAACGTAATTGATGTTTGTTCAAGTTTTTATTGGAATAACAATTTATATATTGAAAACTAAATGTTGAGCATTTTTTCAAGGTGAAGCCTTTGTTGAACATAAAATTATTGATATTGTTTTTTAATAATTTTTGTGACAATGAAGTTTTTCTGAGACTATTCTGAAATGTTGATTTTGTTAAAACCTTTAATAGATAGCTATACTCATGGGAAACATAAGTTTGCGTAAGAGAAAATTTGATCGCACTCGAGATGAAAATCACCATAACGATCAAAGGAAGGAGCATTATTGGAGAAATAAACGAGAACATGCAAATATTGAAGAAATAAACGATGATCATATAAATAGAGATTTTCAACAAGAAGAAGTCCAACCAGTTATGCATAGAATTGTCTATATTAAAAGCATAGAATTCAAATTTAAAATATTGTGTAATTTAATTGATTGTAATTACGATTTGATGTTTTTCAAAAACCTTAAATAGATTTGTCTCATAACGTCGATGAAGATGTTGAAACTGAGATTGAAGCAGAAGACGAATCACCTATAGGTATGTACATAAATTTAGATAATACAAGATGAACACTTGTATATAGTTTAGTGAATTTATGTTTGGGTTTTGTTTTTTAATATAAACTTTAAATTGAAATATGCTGGAGAATCTATCAACATTGATGATGAAATATTAGAAAATGTTAATATTGACAAATTTGGGAAGAAAGAATCTAAGAAATATATAAGATATCGAACTAAGAATATGTATAATACTTTTTTCAAAGATGAATCAGTAACAATACAAGCTCAAATTTTACTTTGTCTAATAAATTCAAGAAATTTAAAAGAAGCTACATCATTATTGGGTATTCAAAAGTCGACAAAAGATACAAAGGTGAAATAGAATGCCTGTGACAATATAACTAGTGTATTAAAAGCTTTTGGAAAATCTCGAAAAAAATATGTCAGTGTTGCACATAGAGTGATACAAACAACAGTTGTTTCATCTAGCAATATAAAAGATTGTTTGATACAACACATGGAAAAAACCACAGGAACCTCAAGAAAAGCATTGTACAAACATAGGAAAATTTGATTGCAAATAGATGTAAATGATGGACTCGTTTGTTGGACAACGATTTCTAGACAACCCTACAAAGATAGACTTGCATAAAATGTTAAAGAATTGGCCCGTAATTGTTGGTTGACAGAATCAAGTGTTTCACCACATACAAGGGATGTGCTGCGACAAAGAATAACATTAAAACAATATGAAGAACATCCAAAAAATATATTTCCAATGACACAAATAGAATTGTTCAATAAGTTCAAAGAAGAGGACAAAGAAGTTAAAATTTCCATCAATACATTTGTGCAACAAAAATCATGGTTTGTTAGACCCATCACTATTCGTGACACTTGTTGTTGTCCTTATCATGTGGAATTTGAGTTATATTACGACACTTTTCTTGATTTTGGTAAAACTTTATGGCCAAGTTCACCTCCTCCTTCCACATTCCATGCTTTTATATCTGAAATTCTATGTGAAAGAGAAGGTGATGAATTATTTTGCCAAAAAAAATGTGTTGGTGGAAAGAAATGTGATCGTTGTGGAAATCTAAGTTTGTTTCACTCAAAGTATCCTATTGATATGAATGATCAATCTTTTTCTAATTTAACATTCAATTGGAAGAGATATGAATATATCAACAACACGACTCCACATTCTTCAAATGTTATTTCCAAAAGGATTGATTTGAAAGTAGATAAAATTTGTGTGATAGATTTTTTGAAGAAATTTGAGGAAGAAATTTATAAATACACAAAGCATTCACATAGAGCTCGATGGAAAGACCTACAATTCAAAAAATCCTATGAAGTGTTTCCACCAGGGACAATTTTGTCTATAGTTGATTTTGCATAGAAATACACATTCACTGCACAAAAATAAATACAGAGTGAATATTATAATTATGATCAAGTCACTATATTTGTCCATGTTCTATATAGACATTGTCAACAAAGTCTTGATAACATAGAAAGAACCAACAACAATTGACATGTTATTAAAGAATATTAGTTTTATATAAGTGATGATCAAGCACATGACACACATTATGTACAACATTGTTTTGATAAATTTTATGATTCATTGAAAGAACATGGGATCAGATTCGATTGACATTGGAAATGGTCAGATGGGTGTGCGGGTCAGTTCAAATCTTCACGATAATTCTATTGGTTATGTCATCTTCATAAAAAATCAAACATTACACATTGTTGGAATTTTTTTGAGACTGGTCATGCAAAAGAAGAGCACGATAGTGCAAGGGCATGTGTAAAAGGAGCACTTCGAAGGTATCAGAGGAACCCTCATGTCGATCGATTTGAATCTACTGATCAAGCTACTGAATGGTGCAAAATGGCGCTAAGACATGAAAATAATCCGTCAAGGGATGTGTGCAGGTGTGTCTATATATACATGTTACACATGTACACATGATATTTTTATTCACGTGTTCAAATTTATATTCAATATTCAATCATTTTCTTCAGAGATTTCAAGTTAACAAGTTCTTGTCTTGTGCAGGTTTTTTTGGTATGTTGGAATCCAAGATGTAAATAGATCAATCCCATATGAAGCCGGTACAATACATGGGACATTAAAAATGAATTCAGTTAAAAAAAATTCTATCAAAATGTGTTTTCATTTGATAGAAGAAATGATTCTTGTTCTTGTTCAGTTTGCATATAGGGCACATATTCCATAGAGATTTGCGAAAATGAAAATGCATAATATGTTAAAGCTTGGAGACATATCGAACTTAATATAAAAGGGAAAAATCCACTTGCAAGATCAAAGGAGATGGAATCAAATGAAACTATAGTGTCAGTTGATGGTGATAGAGTTTCTGATCTTGTTAGAGAAGGTAATTTTTATGTTTAAATTTTTTCAAATAACTTGTAGATGTACTTGTGTGATAATCTAACATGAACTAGTTTTTGTCCAATATATTGAATTATTTGTAGGAGATGTATTTGTCGTGGTTGCACCTGTAGACAACACTGAAAACATGAAATATTATTTGATGCAATGCACAGAATAAAAGATGAGGTTATTAGAAGATTTTGATGATAACAGTTTTATATATGTCTAGCGACCCCAAATGTTACGACTTAAAGCAAAGCAAAAAGCGCAATTTGTTTTTTGTTTTTAGGTAGGAAGGCAAGGACAACAATAGTTAAACCACCCCACCTGATGATGAACACCACGTACACATATTAGGAAACAGATAACAATGACTCAACACACTAGCACATCGTGCAATTGGGCGTAACATGCGAAAATTAATGACAGAAAGAAACGACTACCCGCCCGACACAACCACGACAACACCTACAAGATAAGGGACAACATCCACAATCTCGGCACAATAACCTCAACGACCAGCAACTAGAAATATCTATGGCATGCAAAACCCAATGCATTAATGCGTTACAATCCAAGCACCAACATCCACTGCAACGAACAAACGCCCACATTGGGAAGCACAAACTCCAACCAAAATTGTCATTTGCCTCTATCCATGAGGGTGCGCAATGATCCCCTCGTCAGGAATCATGCTATCACCAGGTGATAGGCATGACAATAACCCTGGCGAAACATAACCTATCTGGACCCAAGACTTAGGAAAATCCAACACGCTAGGAGATCGAAATAACTGTCAAGTAGACAACACCCACATACCCAAGCATCAAGTCGACAGGACGCAGGATGACAACACACGAATTAAAGTGCACAAATTACCAGAGGATTCTTGTTTCCTACAAGGGAACCTATACGTGAAATGACTATGACCAACCACCCTTACCATCTTGACTTAAGGTGCAAGGCACATAGTCTCCAATTAACCATTAAACTATTGGTTGTTTTTAGCAATAAAACTACTAACCCCTCAACCATTACTCATGCACAAGAAATTGAACTAATATGCCAATAAACCATCATGTCTAACAAACTTATTAATTCAACATTTGTAACTATGTCTAACAAAGGATACTCCTATTATGTTTAATAAAAATCTAATAAGTATTAAACTTTTACATCATTTAGTATTAGTAAAAATTGAATATTTTCTAACACCATCTACTTTTATTTTCTTTAAGTTTAATTCAATTTAAGAATATGTTAGTTAAGGTAATTTAAATGTATGTAAAATTTTTATTAAAGGTTCCATTATGAAGATGGTTTACGTGGAGTTTGATCACTTTGAACAAAACAATATTATTTCATTGTCTAACAAATACACGCTATTGATATCCAATAATATAAGACAATGCTCTCAACCAAAAGAGGGGTATCTCTCTCTATTAACCATAGGATATCTTTGTCTACTTAACACATGATAATGTTGTCAAAATATATAAATTCACTATCATCTTAAGAAGGTTGTCTATCAATTGGTTGTCTATTAATAATTCTAACACTAACAAAAGATAATAAGGATTTTAACACTAAAGATGTAAATGATGATATTGTTGTCTACTTTATAATTCCATCCTTTAGACAACTATATATCGCTCTATGCTGGTAAGTTGTAGATCACTATAAATAGAATGCTTTAAATAAAACTTAGAGATAGATATAATCAACGCTGCCAAGATTTTCCTCCTATTCAGAACAGAGGTATTAATGTCTAACTAGCGCAGAGATAAAAGCTTTATAAAAACGTTGTCCATGAGTGATCAATTCGCAGTTAGTAAATGGAGGGTATGGATGGAAGAAATATAGATGCAATCGTCGAGCAAGAGAAGCTGAAGTTTCTGTCATTACATATTAAAAAAAACGCATACATTTGCATGGTAAACATGCGGTCAATCACAGGGAAAAACATAGCCATTCACAGGGTAAAAACTTAGTCAAACGCAACAAACCAATCGTTGTCAATTACGGTATAAAAACACAATCAATCAAGATGAAATTCCCTGCCATTCAAGGCACAAATTCGCTGTCATTGACAGTATAAAAACACAATCAATCAATATGAAAATTCGTTGCCAATATAAGTGTTGTTCCAGCTACTAATCCATGATTCAATTCGTTGTCTGTAAAATTAATTCGCTATCTATGATTTTCTGTCTTTTAATAAATTCGCTGGCGGATTTATTTCTCTACATAATCATTGTCTAAAACGATGGCATGATATCCCGTGTTTCAAATCGCAAATAAAATGTGATATGGTTGTTTGTTCAGAATGAAGAGGTATGATGTCCATTAACTATTTCGCTAAACAATATCTTGCTGTAACATCCAGCAGTACCATAAATCAAGGAGAGTTGTACGGTATACATCTATGCCAAAATGGCTACCATCAACATGTATGGACCCAATAAAAGAGTTGTTATCTATTGTTGTAAAATACTATTTGTAAATAGTTGATGTGTGCCATATTGATGATATTAGCTGTATAAACAATATGGTAAATATAACTATAACAATTCACTGTATAATATAACAAATTCGCGAAACAATTAAAACTATACCAAATTACATCGTTTAGTTTCTCTATTCACATAACTTGCATCTAAATGATTTTTTGTGTAAAGAATTGGGAAAACGATTGAGCTAAGTAAAACGAGTGCCAAAGAAACGCAACTGCTATGTAATAAATTGGTTAAAAGCCAAGGTAAATTCTATGTAAACAAAAATGAAATCAACTCCAAGTGAAACGAATTAGATGCCAAGTAAATCGCGGAAGGGAAGGGCCATGAAAGTCATAAAGAAAAATATGGGTAATGAGCCACGATAATCAAGGTGGATCTGCTGTGTAAAGGTTGATTAAGGAATTCAAAAACTCAGAGATAAACCATCACAGGAAAACACAGCATAATCAACCACCAGAAATGCAGAAGTAAACAATCACAAGGAAGCGCAAGACCAATCACTCAACCAGGAACAATCAACAGGGGTAAACAGTTGGGAAAAGCATCCTTCGCTCACCATCCATGCACAAAAAGCATGGCATTAGAATCTATAGGTCGTTATGCACCGAAGTGACGACCGTTGATTCGGCTCCTGGCCAACTTCTCAGGCGTGGACTAACGAACGAGGGATGAGGATGAAGTAAAAGGAACAACTCTTCACAAGAAATCAATAAAACCAATAGGACAGTCACAACATTCAGGGATCGAATGTCAAGGGAATCAAGTCAAGCAGTGAGCTTAAGGCTATGGGGAATTTAAGTTCTCAATTAAAATGCTAAGTCAACCACCTTCTTTACACAATTAAAAGTACAGAAATGAAAGCGTAAGGTCATAATAATCTACCATGTAGAATAAAAGCAAGCATACCGTAGCCCAAGGTGACATCTTTGAGTCGTTGTCCTGCGCGCTCTATGTAGCTCCCGCTTGTCGACCGATGAGACTTCACTGGTACCTCCCAGCCAACGCTAGGGGTACTCTTCTTCCCCCTTAGCCCCCCGAGCCACAAAGGGGCCACTCACACTAAACCAGAGAACATCTATCTCCCAACTCACCTCGCAAGGCTGAGCTACCAATCCTACATCTATCTCCCAACTCACCTCGCAAGGCTGAGCTACCAATCCTCACCGAGCTAGGTATCCTAACTCCCACAAGATAAGTCAGTCAAGTCTAAAATTTGGCAGCGTAACATTACACATAACCGAGGAGATCCATCCTCCTCCTCCTCCTCCCTTCTTTATATAGAGTTTCTAAGTCAATTCTTTCCCAAATTCCCATTTAATTTATTTTTAAATAATTTAATTATGAAAAATCCTCCCTATACAAGTGTCACCCATCCCCTTATTTGCACTAGAAATTAATTTCATTAATTATTTAATCACTCATATTTCCCTCACCCTCCTAAAAGAATTCCTAGAATCGCTCCTAGGTGTCCCCATATTCCCTTACACATTTTAATGACTTACCCCCTTACTAATTTACTAGTTGAGTTCAATTTAGAAGGTTATTAAAGGCAAGATTCCTTGCTAAGTTAGTCATTCTGCTTTTTCCTTATGTTTCCCTTTCTCTTTATGTTTCCCCCTTTTTCCCTTAGTTTCCTAATTCTTTTTAATTTCCCTCTTTCCCTTTTTATCTAAAACTCAAATTAGCAAGTGTAGGAAATTACCTCTTTCCCCTTTTTCTTTTTAATTAATAATTTTAATTAGCATAAGTAACAAAACACCTATTTCCCTTTTTGTGAAAAATGTGATCCCCAAAGTAATTTGATTTTTTATAAATTAAAAGAATGGCTTAGCCATTTCTTGTCACA
>JASDQU010737277.1:2007-47228 GCA_032191745.1 Picea mariana
CTGCCTTGGAAGTCCTCCAAAGATGCCCTTCCTAGAGAAAGGATCTGTTAGCCTCTTTAGGATCCTTCGAGACTTGTAATCCGGGTACAATCATGCTTGATACAACCGACTTGAAACCTCATCTCCCTTACCATGCAACATTCTATATAGTCATGGCTTACACCACAAAAAATTTTACTCGAAACATTTTCCGCATGGTGGTTGATGAGGGTGCTTCAACATGCATAATGTATTTGGTGTGTTGGAAGGCCATTGGCCAGCCCATTTTGTCTCCTTCACCTACTCTTCTTACCACTTTCGACGGTCGTTCATTTCGACCACATGGCATTATCCCCTCTTTTCCCATGCAGTTAGGAGGGAAAATTGTGTGTGTCGATTTTGAAGTGGTTGACTCATATCTCGACTACAATATCTTGTTAGGAAGGAGTTGGACCTATGCTATGCAAGCAGTAGTCGCTACAGTTTTCTGGGTCTTGTTGTTTCCACATGAGGGTCGGATCGTGACCATTGATTAGATGTCCTTCTCCCATCCTGACCCTTGATTGGGGGCATCCGTGTTCCAAATGATTGATAACCCTCAACCCGACGTCGTCAACATAGGGGCTGGTTTGTGCCCACCTTTGATGGGTACTTTCGATTACCCACCTCCTCAAGGCGATGTTAATTTCATATCTGACCACCATAAGGTTTAGATTTTCCAAGTTTTGTCGTTTCGCACGACTTATTTTAATGATCTGTGGATTCTTCCTCCCCCATCGGCCATGATGGAAGGGATAGGGCATCATGTTATTTCCATGCCCTTGTTTGTGGCAGAAGTAGCGTACTCTTTAGTCTAGCAAGCTTCCGCCAACCCCGATCCAACTCCCACACAAGAGTTAGATTCGATTCTAGAACCTATTTGGGCTCAAGGTTCCCTCGTTGATACAAATTCTTTAGACTTAATCTTTCCCTCAGATGAAGCAATCATTGAAGTAATGACCAATCCGGACAAAACTTGTGATGATCTCCATCACAGATCTTACTTCCTCCCAGAGTTAAGTAGAATTGAAGCAGGGAAATTCACCTCGACTATGACTGGAGATAGGTCTTGTCCTATCAATTATTTGGATACACATGTTGTTTATGCCGAGGGTAATATGGAAACCATCACCGAAACTATAATTATAAACATCTCCAGAACCCCTGGCATCGTGGAGAATGTTTTCATCAGAGATAATTTCTCCCCCGAAGAGATTCAAATCTACACATATTTATTTAAGGAATTCCACAACTTTTTTTCTTGGTCTTACGAGGAAATGCCAGGCATCAATCCAAAATTTGTTGAAAACGAAATTGTGACTTATCCTAACGCTAAGCTGGTTCGGTAGAAACTCCATCCAGTTAATCCTAAGAAAGCGACAGCTATTAAGGTTGAAGTAGAGAAAATGCTCAAGGCAGGTTTTATCTACCCCGTCCATTTGACCCAATGGATGTCAAACCCTGTCTCGGTTAACAAAAAAGAGGGTACGATTCGCGTATGTACAGACTTCTGTGATTTGAACAAAGCTTGTCCAAAAGATAATTTCCCCACACCATTTATTGACCAGATAGTTGATGAATGCGCAAGTTGCGAGGCCTTTTCTTTCATGGATGGTTTTTAAAGATATAATCAGATACAAATCAAACCCGAAGACCAACACAAAACAACATTCATTTGTCCATGGGGTACATTAGCGTATCGTAAGATGCCTTTTGGTCTGAAAAATGATGGAGCTACCTTTCAGCGGGCCATCTTTTTTTGTTTCCATGATCTCAAACATATCGTCGAGGCCTACTTAGATGATTTAGCATCACGATCTCGTAAGAGAACTGATCATCCCACGCACCTCTAACTTATCACTGAGAGATGTTGTTACTTCTGGATTCGCTTGAATCCCAACAAATGCAGTTTTTTGCGTGATGTCAGGTCATCTGCTAGGTTTCATCATTTCAACAATAGGGATCATGGTCGATCCTCTCAAGGTTGAGGCAATATTTCAATTACCTCCCCCACGCACAATCCTTCAACTTCAGAGTCTACAGGGAAAATCAAAATTTTTGTGGTGTTTCATCTCAAACTATGCCGATATCACAAAGGGAATTATGTGCTTACTAAAGAAAGACGTCCCTTTTCATTGGGACGATGACACTCAACACTCCTTCGAAGTGTTGAAACATGCCCTCTTAACTGCCCCTCTACTTCGACCACCCAATTATAACAAAGATTTCTTATTATACTTGACTGCATCAGAGTCAACCATAAGCATGGTCTTAGTTCAGGAAGATGATTTTCTCTCAAAATATGTGATTTATTACCTGAGACGAGGCATGGTTGGACCATAACTCAATTATTATCATATCAAAATAATTGCGCTGGCAACACTCCATGCTATCCAACGGTTCTGTCATTATGTTTTTTTTCGCAAGACCATCGTCATTGCCATTGTGAATCCATTTCAATATGCATTGACACGACAGGTAATTAGCAAAAATAGCAGTAGATGGATAGTTTTCCTCCATGAATTTGACTTATATTTCACTTCGGCGAAATCCAAAAAGTCACTGGTCTTTGCAGAACTCATCTCAAAACTTTCGGTCGAGTTAGGTGATGTTATGCTCAAAGAATTACCTATTCAAGGAGACATGTTTTTGATAGCATATTTAGACCCCTGGTATGGATATATACTTGTCTATCTCCAGACTTTGAAGTGCCCCACCTCTGCTTCTCATGATGAGCGTCTCCATATACGCCATCAGGCCAAGAACTACCTCATACTCAAAGATACTCTGTATCTTCTTGGTGTAGATTGCATCCTTCATCAGTGCCTCACTCATGAAGAAGCAAAAATCGTGCTTAACGATTTCCATATTGTAGCATGTGGCGGTCATTTGTCTGGGTTGGAAACAACCCAAAATATTTTACAAGCCAGTTACTTCTAGATGACACTAATCAAAGATTGTATCACATCAGTCAAGAAGTGCCACCCATGTCAAATATTCTCACTGAAGATGAGGTCACATCCATCTCCCATGTTTCTCGTCATCACCGTTGGCCCCTTCAGCAAGTGGGAGATTCATTACATTACCTGCAATCCTCCTTCAGCAAGGGGGAATAGTTATATCATCATAGTAGTAGACTACTTCACCAAGTTGGTCAAATCTATGCCAACGTTCAAGGATGATGGTGAGATTGCCACCCTCTTTTTTTTAAACCAGATTATAGCACAGTTCGATGTCCCAAGAGAGACTGTCATTGACCATGGCAGTCACTTTCTGAACACAATGATGACCGAGTTAACATCAAATCTTGGGTTGAGGCAAGAACATTTGTCACCCTACTACCCTTAAGCGAATGGTCAGGAGGAAGCTGTCAATAAATCTCTTAAGACCATCCTACAATGAGCGATCAATTCGGCCAAGTCAAATTGGCATTTGATGTTATACTCGGCATTATGGGCCTACCGAACATCTGTTAAGACTGCAATCGGTTTCTCACCTTTTCAACTCATTTACGGGATGGAAGCAGTCTTTCCCATAGAATGCCAAATCCCATGTTTAAAGTTGGCAATACAGTTATTGCCAGACACTTTACCACTTGAAGAACATTTATTATATCTCGAGCAGCTCAATCAACAGCATCGTGATGTGGCCTTAGATAACGAATCTCACAAACAAAAATTCAAATTCCAGTATGATTGGTGTATTCGTAATCATATTTTCTTAGAAGGCAACCTTGTCCTGGTCTATGACCAAGATAAGGACCCCCTGAGGGAAGGCAAGTTCAAACCCATGTGGTTCGTACCTTTCATCGTAAAATAGGTTCTAAAAAAGGGTGCTTATCGTCAGGTAGATTTTGAGGGAAATGATTTGGCAGAGCCTAGAAATGGGCTCTATGTCAAGAAGTATTACTCATAGGTATCTCACTTTGGGTAACTTTTTGTAACATATTTATAGTCTTTGTACTATTACTTTTTGGTTTCTTTTGGTTTTATGGAAGTGTCATTTTTTATGTTATCTTTTGTCACAGTGGAAAATGTCAAGTGAATCAGAGGTGTTTGTTGGATTCGCAGACGACGCCATCCGGCACACTCGGAGGCTTGCATCCGCATCTTTGGTAATTTTTACACCTCAGGGCCAGTTGCTATCTTGAGTAGGTATATGTTTAGGCAACACCACAAACAATGTCACCGAATGTAGCGCAGTTATTGAGTTTCTTTGTGATTCTTTGTCACTTGGTATCTCTCACCTCCGAGTCTATTTAGACTCTTAGCTGGTTGTGTCTTAGTTAAATAGAGTCTACCGTGTTCATGATCCTACTTTACACCGACGGTTCCTTAGGGTACGTCTCTTAGAATGAAACTTTGATTATATTACATATTTTCATGTTCCTAGTAGTTTAAATCAAGTCACAGATACTCTAGCTAATCAAATTTTAGATTTTCATCTCACACACATATAAGAAAGACACACACATGCACATCTAAATACATTTTTAAAGAAAATGTAATCCATAAGACATAAAAAGACATAAAAATCCATATAGAATATAAAAAATATCAGAGTACAAGCATGGGCGCAAGCACCTCAAAAATACATCTAGTAATAAGTAATGAGGCTTATGCCCTCAAAAATATACTAGTACCCTTGGCACGTGAAAAGTCCAGCCTAACTAAGGACCGGGCTTGTTGGCCCTATTGTAATGGTCAACGACGTTTTCCAAATGGCGAAAAATTCAAACCCACGTCCATGGTACCCCCACTACATGAGGTTGCATAGACGACGACAGATCCTTGATCTATGCCATAGGGATTGTGTGAGTAAGCGAGGTAAAGCTTCACTCTACTCATCTCAAAAATATCTCAGCCTCACCAGTTGGAGGTACTCCTACTACTGCTGGTTCACTGGCTGCGGATGGGGAGGCCTCTGGTCGAGGACGTCGCATGTTCCTCACATAGTTCATTGGTTGTATTGGCCCCACATCTGCACATAACAGACACATACCTGTCAGATACTCCGGTGTATAAGAAAAATGATATAGATAAAAAACAACATAAAAATTACATATATTTAACAAAAACAAAAACAAAGGAAACTTACCCATCTCTCCTCACTGCTCTCTGGGAGGTACCGGTATCTCAAGGTCTCTAGAGAAGTCAATCCTGATATAGGGGTAGTCCTCTATGACCAGAATCTTTCGTGCCCACCAAGAAAATAACTTGTCATCGAAGACCTCAATGGTCCTCCCTCCCCCCTGTCGCGGCAATAGTGCCACCCATCTACATAATGTGGGGATAGAGGCCTCGTGCCCTTGTACAGTCTCTCTAGGACTGAAGCTGGGCACTCTCTCAAAGAAGAAAGTACAAATAATCGTCCCAAATATGAAGTTCCTATGATTCTGCATCCGACGCTCTATTAATTTCCTCTTCATACAATCTAGTAAAGTGGTGCTCTAGTCAAATATTTGTCCATTTAAGCACTGAACAGTGCAATTCATGTGTGCACGAGAAGCCTGATGCAAAGACGCGGACCCAGTAATCCTCCCAATGAGAAACACTATCACCTTTTGTGATAAGTTATAGATCTTTCTTATCGGCACTTGTGAGCTCGTTCTGTTAGTATCAACTTCACAATGGAGTCCAATAAACTCTGATATGTTATGAGGCCTGAAAGGAAAGGTACAAAAATTGAATGGTTCCTCTCTCCTCGAGAGGTCAGTCAGGAAGTATATATCCTCTATCGTTGGAGCCAGCGACTGTCCCACTAGCATAAAGGCCTTTGCATCGGGATGTCAATAATCCACCAAGGCGTTCAGTAGCCTAGGTTGTTCTCACATGAAAGGACAATGGAAAAAATTTAAAAAACCACAATGCAACAGCGCAGAAAGAACATCAGGGTCCTCATCGACCAACACATCAATATCCTCATGCTCTCTTTCAATCTAGTGAACATACATCCTACAAATAGACAAAGTTCAGGAGGGTTAATTCTTGTTTTTTTAATTTTTTTACACTAAATGGGAGGTCCACGCGGGCTATAGTGCTCACAGTAGCATGTACACTCGGGCTATCATAAGGAAGCCCACATGTACACTTGGGCTGTCATAAGACAACCTGCGTGGATGTAGGACTGACCTTTTAAGGGTTGACGCCCCCACAAAAAATGAACTTAAATGCATAAAGAAAGAATTAAAATGCAAGAGGGGGTAGTGCATACTTACTTGGTCCAAGCGGATGGTCATTTCGTCCACTGAATCTCCCAGAATCAACTCTTTTCGTAAAGGGGTAGTTTTGGTTTTTAGTCAATTTCTCAGTTAGCAATGGTGATAATGAGCTGCCAACTTCTATTTATAGACTTTTTGGCCTCTTTTTGTAAATTTTTGGACCCTTTTGTCATCTTTCTAAACTAAAAATTATTTAGTATGGTTCAGGAGTTTTCTTTGGATTGTCACGAGAAGTGTTCTTTGGGTTTTTGGAAACTTTTTGGAGTTTTGGGTCGTTTTGAAGGTCCTTTGGTAGAAAAACAATTTTTCCAACTCGTTTCATTTAAGATAGGATTCCACCTTCACTTTCTGCATCTTGTTGTCTTTTTTGCTTTTCCATAGGATCAATCCCACCAAGTTGTGACACAGAACCATCATTACTACTTTAGGGGTGTCATAATTTAGTGGTAGAGCCTACCTTAACATGGATGCCCTAGGTAGATCCTGATTGCATTTTGGTGTTCATGCTGTCACTAAACGACTATAGGCCTAGAAGTCCTTACTAGCATTTCCTGATTACGAGTTTGATCCTCATTTTCATAATTTCGTATCACTCTTGACCTCACCCTTGGGACTCCCAAAACTTAACAGGTCTTCTTTTAATCTCTTTTCAAACCCTCTAAATGTGAAAAAATTTCTGAGCGATCTTGTTGACCTTCATGCTCACTAAACTGAAATTTGAAGTCACGTCTATCTGACGGTAGTTTACCCCTTTTTCGGTCTGAATGGTCAACTGTATGAACAAAGGTATACTCTAGAAGCCTCGGTTCTCTAGAAGAGTACTCTCAAGTATAATTTTAACCCTTTTTCGAGCTTGAGGGACTAAATTTATGAAAAGGGAACCCCCACAGATTCCATAGTTAATCTCTTTTCAGACTCCCTAAAATTGAAAAGATCGTTGAGTGACCTTATTCTTTCACACTCGTTAAAATGGTCCGGAAGAACATTCATGACGGAGTCCATAGTTGAGATTTTCTCAGACTCCTTAAAAATGAAAAAATTTCCGAGTGACCTTATCTTTATCACACTCGTTAAAATGGTTTTGAATAGACATCTGGTCGGTGCTAGTTTACCCCTTTTTTGAGCCGACTAGACTATCTTCGAAAAAGGTACCCTAGCAGAGTCTCCTTTTACGTTTTTTCAAACTCTCTAAATATGAAAAATTGTCGAGCTTACCTTCTCTGGGCTCGTTAAAGTTACATCGAAGGATGTTACCATTGTGTGTTTTGTTAACCACATTTGCATACCTGCGTCTTTGGCCTAATGCTGGCTCCATGTTTCTCTCAACTAAACCATCTGAGGCATGTCTTATACACAAGCCGTGTAGCACTTTGTCTCCACGTCTTGACACCTTTGGCCCCTGGAGGATTTTTCTCGAGTGTCCTTTTCCTGCATATGTCCCTTTGACCTAATCATCCCTTTGTTCCGTGCACTTGGAACTAGTATGTTTGTGACACTCGATCCTCCTTTGTAACGTAGCATTCTTTTATTCTTTTTCCAAAATTATTGAAAAAGACAAAAAAATCAAATATACCCCAAAAAGAGGAAGGGAAAAGTATTTTTTTTTTATTGGCAGCACAATGATTCACCCTTGGACAAAGCACATCCTTCTGTTTGTTTTTCAAGATATGGGTTTTAATATGACCTTAGAATGTTGTTCTCGCTACATAGAGTTGTGTCCTCCTCTGTTTGGTTATTCTTCCAAACATATGGAGAGTTTGTGTTGCCTCCTGCATCATGAATTTATGTCAATGCCATGCTTTCTGAGTCACATCATTTGTCGTGCTCATGTGAGTCAACCCATCTACAGTTTGCCTCTTGACCTCATGCCCAGCCATCCCGAAAGTCCAATCAAGTCTTTGTTTGAAATCAATGAAGCCTCTAGTCTGATCATCAAGATCCTCTAGTCCATGTTCGAACTGTCATCGAATACCTCTAGGTAGTGAAGTCATAAAATCATATTACACTCCTACCCAAGTTTTGAATATTTTGAAGTTGATTCTCGAGCTCTGAAGATACCATCTCTAGCCATCAGACATTATCATCTTCTAGAAGATAGATATTATACATGTATATCTTTTTTATTTTGAGATGTAGATCTGTTGTGTATTGCCCGTGACTATACTTTATATAGTTATATGACATGGATCTACAATGTATTTGATTGGTAGCCATGATTTTATTTCATTCTGAGCATGGGTATGCCCACCTCGGTGAGACAATTGTTATTTTTCATATGGCACCTCTCAAATTCTGGTCCCTGGGGTCACCGGTTTGGTACGTTGATAAAGATTGATAATGTATTTTAGCCATCAGATTCTCTTCTGACCTCACACATTAGGAGGCATCTGTTATAAACCTAATTTTTATCAGACATACTTATCTGACATCAGGCCATCTCATATGCCTTCTTTGCCAAGCTAGTACTGCACAACTCTTCTTAAAAACACCCTTTTTAAAGGCCCATGTGCCCTTCTCCACTACAGCCCGCATGTACCTAAAAATGAATGAAAAATGAAAAGTTACTGATGGAACACATAGTTTTGGGTAAGTTAACTAAACCTTTCAAACATGCATGGCCAGTCATTTGACTAAATACCTAGCTCCTTCTAGCTTATAAAAGAAGGGGTAGGGGTCCCATTTGAAAAGTGAAAAATCATATTAAAGAAACTCTACACGAATTCGTATTCCCCTTTGCCCAAGATTCTGCAACCATTTTGTGATTTCAACGAAGAAGAGAAGCAAGTGTGTTAGCAATTGGTTCATAGAAAAAGAGGAGCTGAGGACCATATTCATAGAGCAGTGACCATCTTCATCATTGTAAGTTGCTTTAGTGAAGTTAATAATAAAGAAGTACTTTTCCCATCCCACCATATGAGGTTTTCATTGTTTATTGCGTACATGTTGATTAAATCTCTAACCCATTAATCTGCATATCAAATGCATGTGGAGTTCTTTGTTTGTATTTTTTGAATGCAAGTCATCCTTGGGAGGAGATTTGCAGTCAAAGACTGACCAAGCGTGAAGAGGGATCGATATCAAACACTGTAAATAAGGTATGTTCACTTGATCTTCTTAACTGTGTTATTTCTTAAGAGTAATGGGGATTAGGTCTGGGATGATGGTAAAAAGGAGAGTCTCATGGGGTCTCATCAGAAGCTTCATCCACTTCATTATGGGCCTTTCACTATCACAAAGGCTGTGGGTAGAAATGATTTTGAGCTCAACACTTACCCTTCCTTGGCATACATCCAATGTTCAATCTGGACCTCCTTCAGCCATATTTTCCACCATTATTGGACACCTCAAAGATCACAGAATAACTAAAACCAATAGATCTCAACCCTGACTACATGGAACAAGCATCCACTGATCAGATAGTGGACACAAAATTCAAGAGCACTCGCCAGTAGAGGATCCACCTTTATCGGGTTGTTAAGGCAAGGCAACTCCTACACCAAGGAATGTGACTCACCTGAGGCCAAATCCAACAAAATTTTCCTCACCGGCTGGGGGAAATCAATGCAATGGAGACCATTTCTTCCTAAGTGGGGACAATCGATCCAGGTAGATATTGGTGGCCACCCATCTATTCCAACTCGCTCCACTCGTCCATTTTTGTTCAGCACGTTATTTTGTACTTCTTGTAATTGTGAGTTCTACACTTTTGGGGCTGTCTAAATCCCCACACATCCTCCAAGTGGATACTGGTGGCCTTTCTCCTAATCCTGCTAGATTATTTTGTATGTTTTCATGTAAGCACATCTTATTGTACTTAGAGGGCTGTTTTGGGGCCCTAAACATTGTTTTTTGACTCGTCGCAGTAAACTTGTATACAAAGTCAGAGATTGACAATAGAATGTGTATTTATATGAAATACCTTTCCAATGAGCTATCACATGCCTAAAAGGGAGGTCGTATGCAAAAGTTATGACCCTGCGAAGTTGAGGTACCAACTTACACCAACTTACCCATAGGGGCCCACATGACTTTTGGCGTTTCACCTTCTAGGGTTAGGTTTTTGGATGTCTAGGGTTTTGGAATTCATGAGTAATATAAAATATGCCTATGGAGCCTCATTGTAATACATTCTACTTAGAAGGATGTGTGTAACATCCACATCTCTTCTCAGAGATAGCTACACCAATTCGAGCAAGTGTTTTAGTTCTACAGTTTTACAGTTTCATCCTATTTCATTATTCAATAGAAGATATTGTTCATTATATATTTGTGTTATTCTTCATATCTTTGTGTTATTGTATTCATTTTGTTAATTAGATCATTCTTCTCCTAATTCCAGAGACAGTGCGAAGCCTTAGCCCAAGGGAGACAGTACGAGGCCATATTGCCTCCTTTCCGACATTATGCAGGTGGGAACCTTTGTTACCTCGATTGTGTGTAGAGAGAGTAAATGAGGCCTTCGACGAAAATTGTTTTGACTGGTGGGCCCATCAAATTCCTGTGATCGAGGACTACCCCTACGCAAGCATCTGTTTCCTGAAGGATCCTAATATGCCTATGCTCCCTGACAAGGAGCATAGAGATATAGGTAAACACATTTTAAAGTTATTTTATTTTTAAATTTTTAAATGTTATCCCTTATATGGTAAATTCAAGGTACTAACTCAATGATCTTTCATATACAGATGTGGGACTGGTTAGACCAACCGACTTTGCCAGGACCAGGCACCATCTTCGAGAAAATGTTGAACCAATAGAAACAGGAGGACGAGTAGATGCAGGAGGAATACCATCCAGAGAGGCTGAGAGAGTACTGCGATGAGTAGAGAGGAACCTGGCCCACTTATTAAAGTATTCTATGACTACGATGATATAGTGATTCCCCCTAGATGAAACCAGGTGGCATGTAGTAAAATCAATCCCCAACTTGGTGAATCAATCCCCAACTTAGTGAAGGGACCAACATTAATAACTGGAAACATGGGAGAAACGTGTGCCCAGATCTTCTGAGAGAATATCTGACATGGGTGACACCTCTTGACTATCTCTACATAATATTTGATCAATGAGGGCCAAAAATATCCAGCGTGAAGAATCTTCTATGTTGTGTCCAACCCAGACAGGTGTCCACCACATGATCCCGTGTGACAATCCTTCAATACAAGTTCTCCCTCTTTGTCAGTGAGACAACGATGAAGAATGAAATCCACTCCTCAAGGATATAAAGTATAATCGAGGATAATATAGTTCCATGCTGGGTCGCATATTCATCGACGCTCATCGCGAGAAGAAGAAGACGGGCACTTCAAATTATGAAGATACAAAAGTATATCTCCATACCAAGGGTCTGAAGATGCAATAAGGAAAATATCCACATTAATCACTGACTCTTCAGAAAACTTATTACCACTCTAGACCAAATTTTTTTATATTAGTTCAGCAAAGACCAAGGACTTTTTAGACTTCACCGAAATAAAATCCAAGTCAAATTCTTCCAGGATGACTATCCATTGGGTAATTTTCCTGCCAATGGCCCATCACAGTAACACATATTGAAAAGGGTTCACAACCACTACGATGGTGGTATCGCGATGTAATATGTAATGACATAACTATTGGACAGCATGAACAACTTCCAAAGTTATTTTATCAACATGTGTGTAGTTGAGGTTTGGTCCTAACAAGCCTTGGCTAAGATAGTAGATAACTTTCTCTTCGATTGTGTCATCCTCTTCGACCAAGACCATGCCAATAGTAGACTCTGTGGAAGCCAAATACAACAATAAATCCTTGCCATAATCTTGAGAACTAAGTAGAGGGGCAGACATCAGAGCACGTTTCAACACTTCGAAAGAGTGTTGAGTTTCTTCATCCCAACAGAATGGGACACCTTTATTCAAGAGACACATAAACCCCTTAGTAATCTTGGCATAGTTGGAAACAAAACGCCGATGAAAGTTGGATTTTCCCTGTAGAATTTGAAGCTGGGGGATTGTGCATGAGGGAGGTAATTGAAATATTTCCTCAAACTTCATAGGATCGACCATGATCCCTTTAGTTGATACAATTAAACCTAACAAGCATCTCGACATCATGCAAAAAATACCCTTATTTGGATTCAGGTAAATCTGATAGTAGTGACACCTCTCAAAGATAATTCGTAAATGGGTGGGATGATCAAATATCTTACGAGAACATGATTCCATATGATCAAGATACTCCTTGAATATGTTATTGATTTCATGGAAGGAAAACTAAATGGCCCACTGAAAAGTGGCTCTAGCATTCTTAAGGCCAAAAGGCATTTTCCTGTATGTGAATGTACCCCAAGGACAAATAAATTTTGTTTTATGTTGGTCCTCATGCTTGATATGAATCTGGTTGTACCTAGAAAAACCTTCCATAAATGAAAATACTTCACAAACCACACATTCATCAACAATCTGGTCAATGAATGGGATTGGAAAATTATCTTTCAAGAAAGCTTTGTTCAGATCACGAAATTCCATACACACGTGGAGCATACCTTCCTTTTTGTTGATAGGAACAGGGTTTGACACCCATTCTATCAATAGCATTGGATAGATGTAGTATATCTAGAGAGGTAATATGGGGTACCTATGGAGGTACCCAATGGGAATGTGGTTTATTAGTGGAAGTCATTCAATGTAAGGTGGACTAGATCCACTATATTAAATTATGCCCACTATGGTAGTTAGATATAATAAATGTAAGAAGGATTTCTAGAAGGTTCCTATGGGATATAGAGATCTATATAAATAAGTGTAAGCAATGTATTAAAGCATGGTGAAGAATATTTTGAATGTATCAAGAATTGCTTGAGGAGTGTTATCCTTCCTTAAGGATTAATATATGGTGTTACCCTACATCAAGGGTTTTTTCTACATTCTTGTGTTGAGTGTTTTGGAGAATGGTTTGGTTTATTGTTTTTTATATTAAGATTCTATTTGAATTTATATTTGCATATATATCAGGTACTTAACAAGTGGTATAATAGAACTTTCCTTGGTCAAATAATGGAGGAATGTTTTGGCTCTTTTTGAAGATTTTTCTAGGGAAAAAAGAGGACGGAACACTATAGGTTTAGGAATGAAACTTTTTGAGCCAAATTTGGAAAACAAATGGATATTTGAATTCCTCTCAAAAAAATACCCAATTTCAAAAAGCAAACAGCCAAAATAGAGTCCGGGAAGTAAATTTATGAGCATTTTGAATTTGGCCATTTCAAGATTTTTTCGAAAAAAGTCATGCAATTCGCATAGTAAGTTATTTTTAAGATTTAGTTTTTGTTGAATATTTATTCCAAGAAATATCTTTTTTACTAGAAGCGATGATGGCCCTATTATTGAATATTTTATACAATATCAAAATTTATTATGGAAAGAGAAGTGGAAATATTTTGTAGACTGGGGGTTCAAAGATGATGCTCTCATATGGTGGGAATCATTTGACTATTATGCGCTGATGTCATTTTCTAAGGAAGAACTTGAAAGATTTATTTTAGACAAGTGGTCTCATATGAAGTGTAAGGACAAAGATATCACCAATGGTTTATTCTCATGGGGAAAATATATATTACATGTTCATGTTTGTATTCATAAAGAAAATGCAATGGTTTCTATTAATCCTAGTTGCCAACAAAATCTTATCAATGTTTAGTTGGTTAATGAATTGCGAGTTCCTACAAAGAACATCCAAAACACATAGGTTAAGGGTAAAAATATTCAAATTTTTAAATATTTGAAGCTCACTATGGATAAATATGTGTTGCATTCATATTTCCATGCTATAGATCTGGCTGATGTGGATATTGTTTTGGGATATCCATGGATGGACATAGTTGATACAGTTAATATTAATATTCAAAATACGTTTCTAAAGCTTTGGTACAAGAAAAATAAAATCACATTGCAGGATGTATCTCTTAGTAAGAGAGATGGGCCCACAAAGGCCAACAAAGAAGTTATTGTTGAGTCTGAAGTTGAATCAGAGACAAATTCTACAGAAGGAGATGAAGAAAAACCATAGGAAGGAAACAATCCAGAAGCTAACGAGGTCATTGACTCAAATCCACAATGTGTTTCATGCTTGAAGAAAAAAGCATCGATTCCTATAGTTTTTGTATATCGCCATCCACATCATATCGAGAAACAACAGTCATCAAGGAAGGAGAGTGAGCATCAACACACCTATGCACCAATAGGGAACTGAAAAGGAAATCAATAGAGAGGTGCATGGAGGCCTACCAACACTACAGGAAGACATCAGGATAGAGAATCAATCCCATGGCAACATCGACATGATGTGGAACAATATCAAGGTAGCAAGGCAAAAATTGGACATAATGTTCATCTCCCATTAGGATGGAT
This sequence comes from Picea mariana, assembly GCA_032191745.1. Lineage (NCBI taxonomy): Eukaryota > Viridiplantae > Streptophyta > Pinopsida > Pinales > Pinaceae > Picea > Picea mariana. The sequence goes on from JASDQU010737277.1 coordinate 16,636, forward strand.
GGATGGTCACACTTGGTACCAATTGCCTACATTTCTTATTCATTGATATTGTATGTTTTATTATCATGTTTCAAGGAAGAAACATGTGAAGGGGGGTGGAATGTAGTATACCTAGGGAGGTAATATGGGGTACCTGGGGAGGTACCCAATGCAAATGTGGTTTATTATTGGAATTCATTTAATGTAAGGTGGACTAGGTCCACTATATTAAATAATTCCCACTATGGTAGTTAGATATAATAAATGTTAGGTAGCTATAGAGGTAGTGGAGGCCATTCAATGTAAGGTGGAGTAGGTACATTGTATTATTAAATAAGTCCCACTTTGGTAGTTAGATATAATAAATGGGTAGTTAGATATAATAAATGTAAGATGACTTATTAAAAGGTTCTTCTTCTAGAAGATTTATCCTCTAGAATGTTCTTAGGTGATGCTAGCACTATATAAAGGGGTTCATACAATGTAATGCGATATGAAGAAAATTATTGTATTTGGAGTTGAAGATCATTAGGAAGTTTCCCCCTCGAAGAGGCAAGTGAACAAGAGAGGATCCCTTCCATAATATGATCCATTGTATGGTGTTTCCCTACCTCAAGGGTTTTCTATAATAAAAGTGTGGTTTCTTCTATATTTTTCTCTGGATTTATTGTGCATTCAATATTTCTGGTGATTATATTTGTATATCTACTCAGGTACTTAATAATTGGTACCAGATCACTTTCCTTGGTAGGAATTGTGGGTAATTTTGTTTTCTATTTTTGCATATTTTTTTAGATAAGAAAAAGAGGACCATGACATTTCAGACAATTTATGTATATTCATGTGCAAAATTTGCAAAAATTGGTTGTATATTTGAGTTTCTCTCGGAAAAACATGCAATTGAAAAAAAAATTGTTCGAAACAAAGTTCGGGAAGTAAATTTATCGACAGTTTAAAATATGATATTTTTAGGGTTTTTTCGCGGATGACCGTGTGATGTTTCTGATTTATGTAGAAGCTGGGAAAAAATTTTACAAAACAAATTACATATATGAGTTCCTCTTTCAAAAATAACTAATTTCAAAAAAATAATCACCTAAATCAAAGCTCCGGAAGTGAAGATATAATCGATTGAAAATCGGCCATTTTCTAGGATCTTCATGATGGCAACAGGACTGTAGAGTTCATAACTTTTCACAGGGTGCTAAGAAAATTTTGACTACTTCAGTTTGGTGGCTTACAATGAAATTTTGACTACTTCAGTTTGGTGGCTCACATTTATAAATGGGACCTTGGTTCTCTAGTCTTATTCAACATTTTGGTCTAGACATATGCATGGGACCCTGGTATATGGTTCCACACCCTCACAAAAAGTGTTGAGGACAACACTTTCATAAGGGGGATGGAATGTTAGGTAGCTAGAGAGGTAGTGGAGGCCATTCAATGTAAGGTGGATTAGGTCCACCATATTATTAAATAAGGCCCAGTATGGTAGTTAGATATAATAAATGGGTAGTTATATATAATAAACGTAAGATGACTTCTTAGAAGGTTATACTTATAGAATATTCCTCCTCTACAATTCTCTTAGGTGATGGTATCACTATATAAAGGGGTTCAATCAATGTAATGGGATATGAAGAAAAGTATTTTATTTGGAGTTGAATCTCATTAGGAGGCTTCACGCTCGAAGAGGCAAGAGAAAAGGAGAGGATGTCTTCCATAATAGGATCCATTGTATGGTGTTTCCCTACCTCAAGGGTTTTGTATAATAAAAGTGTTGTTTCTTATATATTGGTCTTTATATCTATTGTGTATTCAGTATTTTTGGTGATTATATTTGTAGATCTACTTAGTTGCTTAACAATATATGAAACCAACCTTGATTAGTTGTCTTACTTCAGCCTTGATTGTCGTTTCCTTGTGAGGATTGACTAGAAAATCTTCTGTCAGACAGGATTAACATTGGGGTAAGTTGTGATCTAATGCTCAACGATACATGGGTCAATGCATATAATATCCTCATAAGACCATACAAAGACATCTCAAAACTCTTTAAGTAATTCAGTGTAGATCTGAATCTCTTTGGGGAACAATCTTCTTCGACGAAGACGTTTTCCATGACACCAAGGGTTCTAGAGATGTCAAAAGGAATTGTTTCAGCTATACTTTCCAAGATGTCCTCAGTATGTATTTTGTGCATGGATATAGGGTTAACAGTACAAGGGGCATATCCATTCACGGTCGTAATGAAATTTCCTGCCTCTATTCTGTTTATATACGGTAAAAAATAATATATGTGGGGAATATCATCCCAAGGTATCTCTAGCCCAATCATTTCCTCCAAAATCGCCTCGTTAGAGGGAAAGAATAGGTCCAAAGGAACATAAGTGGAAAGAGAGTCTTGAGCCCAAATAGGTGTTATTGGATAAATCAGTGAATGTGGACATAAACTGATCTCCCTATATCCACCTAGATCTAGAACAAAACAAGACAGGACACAACGCTTTACCTAAGCTTTAATCATTGAGTTTACTATCAAAAAAGAGATGGCTAATATACCTTTGAATATATCTTCCTTATATATTTTTTGTCCATTCTCCGCTTCGGTGCTCTTGTGATATTAGATCTGCAATGAAACACAAACCAACCAAAGTGAATGCAACAATAGTATATTCAATGAAAACTTGCACATGTGATCAAGGAGTCATGTAATAAAATGAGAATGATTTTATGGCAAAGAAACATGCCACTTTATTATATTAAATAAAAGTGGAAGATACAACCAACCAACCTTGATGTTGCAAGGTTCCATTTTGGTGGCCCTTTGCTCCAACACACACACTTGCTCCACACTTGCATGAAGAGGATCCATAATAACTTGATGGACAGATGAAGACCTCAAGAATAAATTGAGATAGAAACCCTCACACAATTCTCAGCCTATTCTATCATTAATTCCTTACTTGATCTTGATTTCTCTTGCTTAACCTTTTCCATGAGAAATCCATCATTATATAGAAGAAAGAGAGATGGTTAAAGACATTAGGATGGTCCCACCAAATTAGAGAAGCGAGTAGGATCCTAACCATATGAATTCCACCTCATATTCTAGAAGATCCATTCTAGAACTTTCGTGAACTTCGTCCCTTTTCTCAGTCTTCCAACGTCGTCGTACCCTGGATCTGTGGAAATGTCACAAGCAAATTCATTATAGCCTGTGGAAAACAAGCATTTCCGCACTGTACCTTATGGCTGGCCTGCGACGGCCTTCTAAAAATAAGTTTTGTAGAAGAGGGAGCTAGTCATTTTTCTGATGAAGAAAGGTTCTTTTGGAAGCTTAAACACATGTTGTAGAAACATCACCAGGGTGACTAAAATAATGTGTAACAATAGGATCAAGAATGGGATCTAGCTCTTGTGGGGGAGCCAAATTAGAGTTGGATAAGGCTAGCTAGAAAATGATGTACACAACCTTAGAAGCAGATAAGGGCATAGAAATTCTAGGGTTCCCTACCCCTTCCATTGAAGATGATAGGGAAGGTAAAATCCATGGGTCATTAAGTAACTCATTCTAAAAGATGTGTCTTGAAATATCGTATCCTTCAATTGGTTGGGGAAATCCAAAATAAAATTGACACCATTAGTAGGAAGCGTATAATTGAAATTCCCCATTAAAGATGGAAACAATCCAACACCTAACTTGACGGTACCTGGATGTGGGTTGTCAATCATCAGGACCGTGGATGCCCCTGATGAAGGGTCGGGATGGGAGAAGAATAAATGATCAATGATTATGATCCAACCTTTGTGATGAAAACATAAGACTTGAAAAATGGTGGATACAACTGTTATCATATCATAATTCCAACTCTTCCGTAACAAAATATTGTAGTCGAGAGGTGCATCAACTACTTGTACTTCAAGGCACATGGTTTTTCCGTGCAACTATACGGGGAAGGAGAGAGTTATGCAATGTGTTATAAAATATCGACCATCAAACATAGTTAGTAACATCAGCAATGGAGACAACTCAGGTTGTCCAATGGCCTTCCAACATGCCAACGACATCACACAATTTGAGGCACCCTCATCAACCACGTTACGAAAAATGATTCATGTCAACAATTTTGTGGCATACACCACTACTATATGAAAAGTGACGTGGTGAGGAAGATGAGGTTTATAATATGTAGGGTCCAAAACAATCATTCCCTAGTTATTAGTCTCAACCTCTCCCAAGGATTACAACAATTCCTTCCTCTGTGAGGGGAAAATATGGAGGACTTCCAGAGAAAACATTGCACAAGGCATTGTTCCAGATCCTCCACGACGGAGTAATTTTGAGAAACCCTCATGTTCAGGTTGTGAGAAGTCTTTTTAAATGCACCCTTAGTGATGTGAGTCTTATTTTCTCCCACAATATTCTCAATTTGAAGAGGGTGCAATGGGTTGGAGGATTCTTTTCCCTTCTCATCATATTTTAGCATTCCATAATTATGATCCCTGGTCTGCAAATGATCTTCAGACTTCATCATATAAACGTTTGTGGATAGGTTGTTAGAATTAGGCATGGGGTCTATCTGATCTCCCCTAGGTGCATTCATGGATGAGGAATCTTGAACCAAATTTTTCCCTTTTGGAAAAGGGTTGGTTAACATGGTAGGTAATTGTTGTGCTAATATATTATGGGCTTCCTCAAGTCGAGTTCATTGGTGAGTCAAGTGGTCGTCCATGAAAATATTACATGGAAACTTCACATTCCTCTTTTCGTTTCTTCCCTCACTAGAATTATTCACATCCTTCTTTTCCCTCGGTTTGCTAGTTACCCTTGGTATTTTTCGATTTCACATTGTGTACATCCGACGTTTGGGTTACAGGGGTAGTCAAACTAGGAGTTTGGATGGACACATTCGGTTGAATATATAATTGTTATAACTGATTAGTCAATTGATCCGTGAGATTTCTCTATGTTGAGCCTACTATTGCATCTGCATGAGGCCTAAACTTCTATTCGGTCTTGTTGAAAGTGGACTATGGTGTGTTAGGAAGGATCTCATACAATGTACTGGAGTGAGAGTAAATCAACCCCAGTTGTTGGGCTCTCATGTATCCTCTTCTTTGAAAAAACCCCAGACATTGTGATGTCTTTGGATACAAAAGGTACCGAGTACTTTAGGAACCACTCAAGAAAAAATGTGAGAGGGACCTTAACTTTGATCAATCTCTTTCATTGACGTCNGTGAGTTGTCAATCATCGGGACTGTGGATGCCCCTGATGAAGGGTCGGGATGGGAGAAGGATAAATGATAAATGATTATGATCCAAAGTTTGTGATGAAAACATAAGACCTAAAAAACAATGGATACAACTGCTATCATAGTATAATTCCAACTCTTCCCTAACAAAATATTGTAGTCGAGAGGTGCATCAACTACTTCTACTTTGAGGCACATGGTTTTTCCTTGCAACTATATGGGGAAGGAAAGAGTTATGCAATGTGTTCTAAAATATTGACCATCAAACATAGTTAGTAACATGGGCAATGGAGACAACTCAGGTTGGACAATGGCCTTCCAACATGCCAACGACATCATGCAATTTGAGGCACCCTCATCAACCATGTTACAAAAAATTATTCATGTCAACGATTTTGTGGCATACACCACTACTATATGAAAGTGACGTGGTGAGGAAGATGAGGTTTATAATATGTAGGGTCCAAAACAATCATTCCCTAGTTATTAGTCTCAACCGCTCCCAAGGAATACAACAATGATTTCCTTTGTGAGGGGAAAATATGGAGGACTTCCAGAGAAAACATTGCACAAGGTGTTTGTACTAGATCCTCCATGACGGAGTAATTTTGAGAAACCCTCATGTTCGGGTTGTGAGAAGTCTTTTTAAATGCACCCTAGGTGATGTGAGTCATATTTTCTCCCGCAATATTCTCAATTTGAAGAGGGTGCAATGGGTTGGAGGATTCTTTTACCTTCTCGGCATATTTTAGCATTCCATAATTATGATCCCTGGTCTGCAAATGATCTTCGGACTTCATCATATAAATGTTTGTAGCTAGGTTGTTAGAATTAGGCATGGGGGCTATCTGATTTCCCCTAGGTGCGTTCGTGGATGAGGAAGCTTGAACCAAATTTTTCCCTTTTGGAAAAGGGTTGGTTAACATGGTAGGTAATTATTGTGCTAATAGATTTAGGGCTTCCTCAAGTCGAGGTCATTGGTGAGTCAAGTGGTCATCCATGAAAATATTACATGGAAACTTCACCTTCCTCTTTTCGTTTCTTCCCTCACCAGTATTATTAACATCCTTCTTTTCCCTCGATTTTCTAGTTACCCTTGGTATTTGTCGATTTCACATTGTGTACATCCAATGTTTGGGTTACGGGGGTAGCCGAACTAGTAGTTTGGATGGACACAGTCGGTTGAATATATAATTGTTATAATCGATTAGTCAATTGATCCATGAGATTTCTCTATGTTGAGCCTATTATTCCATCTGCATGAGGCCTAGAATTCTATTTGGTCTTGTCAAAAGTCGACTATGGTGTGTTAGGCAGGATCTCATACAATGTACTGGATTGAGAGTAAATCAACCCCAGTTGTTGGGCTCTCATGTATCCTCTTCTTCGAAAAAAACCCAGAGGTCAAGATGTCTTTAGATACAAAAGGAACCAAGTACTTTAGGAACCACTCAAGAAAAAATGCAAGAGGGACCTTAACTTTGATCAATCTCTTTCATTGACGCCATTATCGGATGTGATATGAGATATGGATGGATTTTGTTTTCTCGAAGTTGGCCAACAAATCGATGTCAACGTCATTTCTTACCGATAACTAGAAATGGTTTAAGAAAACCATATCCAGGTCACTAAAGTAAGCGTACTTTGAGTTATCGAGCTTGATATACCATTTCCCGACATCCCCTATAAGAGTGAATTAAACAAATGAAACTAAAAAAAATAATCCTTTAAGGAGTTGGACGAGCACCATAAATGAAATGTCGTAACGTGATCATTTGGATCCTTGCCAGGATTCCCTTTGAACTTAGGGATGTTCAAGGTAAACTTAGTCTGCATGGGGGGCCAATGTGAAGCATGAAATATCGGGTTGTTCACCAGTCTCGACAAGTCTGGAAAATGCAAAGTTTCCAGGAAAGGTAGTCTAGGTTGTGGTGGATTCAAATGAAAAGAGGGTCCTAGATTTTGGATTGCACCAGGTTGCTAGGAAATGTTTGGTTGTTGGCTAGGGTTCTAGTAAAAACCTTGGTGACATTGTCCATTAAAAGGAGTTTATGTTTGATTCAGAATCGTCAAATAATTCCTATAGTTGGATGACATGCCTTGTGTAGGGATTTCTCCCTGCATAATATTCCAAGGACCTTTGTTGAGGATGCCCCTAACTGACCCTCCTAGCATAGGTACTGAACCCTGCCCAAGGTTCCACTGAGTGTGGGAGGGGTTTCCCCTAATTGACATCTCTTGCGAAGGAAATGAGCCCAGCCAGGAATTTCCAAGATCTTTTTAGGAGTAATCTCCCATCATTGATCCCTACATAGGAATGAAACCTTCCATAGAGTTTGGTTGACTAAATATGGGGTTTCCAAAGAATTATTTCCAAATGCATTGAACAAAGAAAAAGGCATTGACCCTACCAGATTCATGTAGGACCAAGGTCCATGACTCCCCCCATTCAACAAAGTAGAGTTGGTGTTAAGCCCAATCGACTTCTGGAAAGGGCCTCAGAGTGAAGGGTGTGAAGGAGGGATATGAACCCCACTGTAAGGGATAGCATTAAGAAAGGAAGTGGATCCTGTGATAGATCCTTGAAAGGGAGCATTAGATCTCCATTCCCCCAAACCAACCGTCTGTAGAAAAAGAGTAGGTTGGGACCAAAATAGAGTTGAAAAATGACATCCCATACAAAAAGGGAGCACCATACATGTTTTGGATAGAGGGAATAGTGATCAGAATCGTTGAAGGGATTGTGCCACTACCCGCAATAGTGGGTTTTTTAATAGCCGTAGTCCTATTAGGTAGAGGTGGGGGAGGAGGCACGACACCCCCTCCTACAACAATGGAGTATGAGGAATCATAGAAGAAGTAGAACTTGTTTCTTCCATCGCCAGTCCTCTAACAAAATGACGTTCAAGTGAAGTTACCTTAGGAGAGACTATCTGAATAAGAAGCGATGTCTATCAGTCAGTGATTGAAGTGATTGTGGGCCTAAAGCCTTCATATTCGAGGTAAAAAGTGATGGAATCCTCCAGTGCAATAAATTTTTCTCTAGGATTTGGCTCGGGTACAGTTTCCTATGGCTCGATCACTTCAAATGAACCCTCTTGATATAGCCTACACCTGCGTCGTGGCAGAGGTGGCTCCAAAGTAACCGGTGCAAGGCCTTGAATCCTACACAAACGATGGATCTGTTGATATTCCACCTTGTGAAATGATCAAATGAAACTCTGAGGTTGAGCTAGTATGAAATATATATCACACACTAAAATATTCCTAATGGAAAATCAAGCAAACAACTAACTGGAAGGAATAACAGTTACGCCAAATGACACTAGAGGAACTTATCCGTGCAAGTGTAACTTGAACATGGAAACACCCTCCAGGCATACTTTACAAAATGTGATCTGACATCTAGCCTAGGTATTGTTGTATACCCCCAAAGTCACCCATGTAAGTCCTTAAAAATAGACAACTAGGTTTCCATCTCGCAGTCAGTCACTAGGCGGGTATAGTCGATAGTTGGGTTGATCGTAATGAGTAGGATAACAAAGTTTGAATCCTTTCAAGGGTACCGAAAAAAAATGGTCCGAAATAAAAATGGGGATATTGAATGGATTCTAGGTCCATGAGGCTCTGTATTCAAATGTGATTAGCATAAATCCCAATAATCACCCTCAATATACGATCCCCACTACGATCGGTCTAGCTTTGGAGGGGATATCTCCTCTACCTTTCCTCATGTGACCTCGTGTTTAACCTCTGTTTTAGAGGGGGGTCTCTACTAACTCTTACAAAATTGGACTCTCACACTCCTATCATAGACCCTTATGTTTTATTAAGCAACCTTGAAGATTTTCCTCCCCACACCTATTTCCAAGCCCTAGAGCCTAGATTACTTGGTGAACCCTACAAATAAAAGTCTAGTTGATTTTAAGTGTCTTGATTTACTCAAAAGGTTATGGACTTGTAACTTATGGTGTTTCAAGAGATGAAAGAGAATAAATAAAATCTTTAGAGCATTCGTGCAAAAGAAAACTAGGTTCTACAATTGAAAAATGACTTTTAAATCTTTGGAAATGAAAAATTTTCGATGTATATTCCAAGATCCCAAAATGAAAAAAGTTTCCTAGAATGCACTTTTATTTTTACAATGCAAATGCAAACTACTAAAATTTCAAGGAAATAACAAAGAAGGAACTTTGGAAATGAAACTTTTTTCTTTTGTAATAAACAACCTATGCTACAACTACCAAACAAAAATGCATAACTAAATGCAACATTTTTTTATTTTTTGAATGCTTAGAAAAGGAAACCACAAGTAAATGATATTTTTTCATTTTTCAAAGAACAAATAAGGTAAAGAGAAAATAAACCCAAGGCTAACACAAACCCTAAACAAATGCTTGAACATAGGGATTCACTGGAATCCACAGGAGGATGTAATGCTTATAAGTTCACTCTAAACATTCAAAGAAAATAAAATAAAATAAAGAAAAAACAAGGGTTCTTTACAAAGTGCATGAAAATGGAATCTTTAACCCAATCAACCATAATTAACAAAGACCCTGAAGAGTCCAAGAAGGCATGAGAATCATAGAGCTTCTTTCTAGGAAAGAAAAAGTCTTTTTTTTTTTTAAACTTCCAAAACACAGAGACATATTTTGTGCACAAGAAGCATGTGTATGTACATGGGATGTATACTATGCAAACCACATATGTACGCGTACTATATAGAGGATAGGGCACATGCACCTCTACCAACTTTCAAAAAATAAAAATGTTTGGACAACCAACTCAGAAGGGAAGGTTGGCAGGAACTTGGAAGGTGAACAAAGACCCTAACTGACTTAGTAAACTTGGAAAAATAAAAAAAAATCTGAAAAAAAAATCAAATGAAACCAAAATATCCCACTAAGACCCTAAAGAGACTCCCTAGTGGAGTCGCCAATTCTTCTACGGGGAAACCCCCCTAAACTAGTTCTAAGGAATAGGAAAAGCAATAACTCTCTTAAAAGACTCATCTACCCTTAATCTAACCCAAAACCATCTAAACTAAGTGATGAAAGAGGGAGTTAATGAGTGCACCTTCAGTCCTTTCAGTTGGTGTAGACCTCTTTCGCTTGTGGTCACCTCCTAGATCACATATCTCCTCCAAAATATGACATGCGCAGGGTTAGGAATACAATGAAACATCACATACAATCGTTAATGATCAATTTAAAAGTCTAATCATAGATATAAATGTTCAAATTAAAAAAAAACATGTAAACATAGGGTTTTGGGACAAGGATAAACTCTTTTATTCAATTTCAAGATTAAAAAAGGGTTACAAACTTTGTTGGTAACCGCTTAATGAACCAAGTCTAGGATCCTTTGTTGTGGCTCCAAGTGCATCAATCCCACTTTGCTTCTCACAACCAACAAATCACCAAGAGAAGGATGAAGGGTTGCATAAGGAGAAAGTATGGAGGGGAAGGCTGAGGCTAAAACTCAGAATGAGATGAAAATCTTGGGCTAAGAAAGGGAAGGGATTTTTGAAGATTTTTCTTATTTTTTTGCTCATGTTAATAAATGACTCCCCAAGACTTCTTTTAATATGATAAAAACATTGTTATTCGGTTTAGGAACGGGCTACAAGGGGTAAAATGGTTAGGAAACTCTCCCTATCCCGTAAACTCCACTGAATTCCGCACAATTATATATTTTTTGCAACTTTTGGAGGTAAAAACGAGCTAACTAGAATGCGACATGCATGTGTACACAGGATAACTAGCATGCATCACGTGTGTGTACGCATACTATTAGTGTAGAAGGTCATGTACACTATCCAAAAAATGGTTTTTTAGAAGGAATCTTGAATAATGTTTTTGGAAAAGTATGCAAATGGATGGGCCAATGTATTGTATGCATAGATATGGTATTTTGGACTCTAACAGACTCAAACTTAAACATTTTTCCTCATTAAATTAAAACTAATAGAGAAAATAAATTTAAATTGTGACTAATTTAGAAGATAGAATTTATGTGTAAAAGGATCTTTCTGAAAATTGTCAAAAATGCTAGTTCTTACCTCCATTAGTGTTCTGATAATGCCGAGTAACCTGAGAATGTCGAAAACCATAGGATTTCCATGTAAGCAATACATTCTTCTTCTACCGAACTTCTCGTAGAAAAATATTATGACGGATAGTAATTACAATAGTGAACAACTTGAATAAGTTCAACAATTTGTCTTTGGTAAAGGATTTAACAGTTCAGTAGGGGTGACCAAGAGTCAAGCGCTCTTAGAAGAGGGGGAAAACACTTGGTACAATAGGAATCGATAATGAAATTCAATTGAATTTCAGAGAAGTGTCTCAAAAACCAATACAACTATCTCTATAGTACTCAGGACTTGGGTCGAACGTGTCATAGCATGTGATGGAGAATGCATGCTCGGTCAATAGTGGATTGTTAAGACCAGGACATAACCTTGTCTCGATGGGAGTGACGTGTCAACATGGATCATATAATCCAAAATTTTCATCATAGGGTTGAGTTATAAATGATGTGACTATACGAAAAGTATGGTTTAATTGTAATACAGTACAATTACGACGATAAGAAATTTCAATAAGTGAAGAAATAATATATGGTGTAGTAATTATGTACATTTTTTATACGTTAAGGAGGTATAGGTTCATCACCATGGATTGGACCATTACTCACTCGTTTGAAATTGACTCATTGCTTAGGAAAATCCTTTACATATAAATTATATATATATTGGAATATGAGATGGGGTGTAAGCCTCTTTCTTAAACAAAGAGAATAATATTAGTTGTCTTAGTAAAAAAACACCCATATGAAAACACTTTAACAATTATTGTAGATATATATATATATATATATATATATATATATATATATACATGTGACTAAGGATTCGATAGACATCATAATATATGAGTATAAACATAAAACCATCTTGTATAATAATTTAGTACTATCATTGTTGTCGAATCTAGATAGAATCATTTTTCATTTTCTCCTAGATAAAAATTTTATCCTCCATACCAAATGATGTATGAAGATCAAAGGAATGCTTATGGTTATGTTCTTAGATATATTTCAGTGTGAATTTACTAATTTCGGTTCTTAAATTGTTTTTTGTGTCATAAAGTTGAGTAAGAGATTAGGGATTTCTTGGTATTTTACATATTCTATCAAAGTACAGGTTGACAACACTAGACCTTTATGGCAATGATAGAAACTCTAAATAAGAACTATGTTGTTATTTTCATGCTTCTAATGAAAGAAACGACTATTAATTGTTAAGTGACAGGGCTATCATCCATTCGAACAAACATGTCTACCCAGAATGAAGAAGAAAATAACCATGAAGGAAATGTCAACGAACAAAATATTGAACAAAAAAGTGAGAGTACTTCAATCACGCAAGTGATGGAAACTATGAGAAGTATCGTAGTGAAACTTCATACTTTTAAGGATGTGTTGGCAGTCATTCACATTTTTCCATTGTCTTATAGGCTGCCTACACCAATGTTTTGCAAACATCAATTTTTAGTCGAAATTTTCAAATAAACGACACTTTTATTTTTGCGACATTTGCACATTTACCTTCGTTTTTGTTTTCACGACTGTAAGCTTGAAAACTTGGTCTTTTGTAGTCGCATTTAAATCACTATTTGAACTGTCGCTATCTTCCTTGTGGTTATGCCTATTTCATTTAGATTTAACTTATCATTATGCAGCTGGCAAAGCTTTGGAACTGTACTCAATGGACATTCTTGGATTGATTGTGTGACTTGGTTTCATTGAGTTTGTAATGCATTGGCATTTGGATTTACATGTTATTTGATCTATTTGACCATTGGTTTCATGAAAATACATAGGTTTTATGGTTAAATCATTCATATATATCTTTTAATATAATACCTATGTTCATGTTTTCATAACTATTGGCATGTTGATTATATGTTACAATACATTGGCGCATGGTTAAACATTTGGTATTGGTTTCAATTTGTATGTTCATGGTTTAAAACTATGGCATAACGTTGATTGTGCGCGTTGGTTTATGCACTTACCATTGGTTTCATTGGTCAGCCAAGTGACGTGATTGTTGAACTATACTATAATGGGTAGAACAACTATAATCCGGTAGTTGTACTTTGGCAATAACTATTATTCATGGTAGAGATAAACTCCACCACCTTCGCACGATGGCATTTATGCCTATCTCGTATCCCTGTTTTACCTCTGTTAGTTCGCGTAACCCTTCGTGCACTTTGCTCCTATGTGTGTTATGATCCAAACCCTGGACTCACCGTGTGCTCAGCCCCATGGCACCGATGGTGCGAATCGAGCCGAACGATAGCCAAGCCTTGCTACTCTCTGACAATTCCCGGAAAGACTTGGAGGTTAATGGCTGGCTCACCTTTGTACAACGATTCAAGGTATTTAACTTATTTGTTGCACAATATTTCACCCTAACTTTTGATGACTGTAGAGCCAAGGTGGGTGAAATCCAGTTAGAAATCAATGAGGAGTTTATTAGTTCTTCTACAAGGTTACCATCCTCAGGACAACGTTGGTTCAAAAATTCTAAGGTCGAAGAGTTGCCATGGCCACTACTATTCCTCTCGCGCAAAGTCACATCTTGTGACAGAGGTATGCCCATCTTTGTGCTTAAACCTTGATGGCATGATATGTTGATGGTGGTCAAACAATTCGTGACCTGTGAAGGTTGATATGGACTCGTTTTTCTCTACCACCTGCGTTTGTTAATGAATTTTATGGGATACCCATTGAATATGCCCTTTTACTTTCAGCGTAGCCTATATAAAATGTCAAAAAGGTTTAAAAGGGAAAAGGTTGACACTAGCCTGTTCCACCATGGACTTATTAAACTTATCATTATTTATCACTTAAGTCTCCATGGTGATAGCTGGCAAGTTTTCATCGCTCGAAATGGTTTTGATGATACAGACCCTGTCCAGATTGACAAGCCTGTGGTTAATGAAACCAAGGTCGAGCCACCCATGCCCTTCCCTATCCTATTTCCATATCCTAAACCCTCGGTCGACCCTGATATTTTCCTACACGACTTTATAGCAGAAAAGGTTGAGGCTATTAAAAAGCCTGCGAACAAAAAGCCCAAGGAAAACCCTACTGTTGTTGCCTAGGGTAAAAAGAATGCTCGACTTATTTCGAGAATGGCTAGAAATAAACCTAAACCCACAGTTGAGCAGAAGCCCATAGTCCTTAGTGAGGATTCGGACTCTGACATAGAACATTTCCTAGCCAGTGAGTACCCTTACTCATAGGGTTTATGCCCCGAGCCACCTTATGATTTCGTTTCGAATCTTCCCCCTTGCCTAGGAAATAACCCTAGCTACCCTAGGATCAAACTGCCTAACGAAACCCTTGGCAAACCCTCACCTACAATTTCGAAGCCCACAAAGTCTTCCTGTGACCAATTTGATTTGTGGTTGGAATGATACTACATCGACGTTCCCCTACTCCAATCAAAAATCCAATCATTGAAAAATCAAGTTGCAGTATTGACCATCCAAAGAGACAAAATTCAAGCAACTGATAGGAAGAAAAGGACCACTGGTTCCATCATTTTCAAGAATGTTGAATCAGCCACAGTCGTTGTCAACTCCAAATTATCATGATTGAGCCGTCTACTCGTCATACAGCTATGAATCTCGATATCGTTTTTGTTGTGTAAATGACCAGGGTTAATATAATGATTTGAATTTTGTTTTCAAATAGTTCTGTTTATATTTCAAAATGGCTCTGTCATAATGTGTTCATCCTATATATTTTTCTCTTTGCTAAAAATAAATGAAATTTTATTTTGGATGCATGATTTGATCATTCCCAGTTTAGCCACTGATAGATTTTTATCAGATTTGATTGGTTTTCGATTGGATTTGATTTGTTCGTTTGTATGATTGAACTAACGAAATTGATGGTTTGCTTTCAATTGAATTTGTTTTGTATCTACTCTGAACAAGAAGTTTTCATTCTAGATTTAGAATACGATCATGTTTTGATTTGATTTTGTTATGGTTAGTTTGTATGTTGTGGTTATCGAACGATTTCGTGAATTTGGTTGTTACGATCTTTTGATATGCTGGGTCATATAATGTTCTAAATCTGATCGTTTCCAAGTTGGAAAGAGTGACTCTATTTTTATGGAAACAATACTCTCATTTAAGTTCGTGCAAATGATATTCATGCCCGAATCATGGAACGGTTTGATCCATGATGACTATGTTAAACCCCAACTGTTGATTCGCTTGATTGGATTGCTGTATCTTCAGATAGTTTTATCGATTTTATGAATTGTATTCGTATCAAAAATAGATTTGATTATAGTTCTGTTCTCAAACGAGTTTGTTAACTCAGTTCGACTTATGTCATTCTGTTAAATTCGTATGAGGAAATTCGGGTAATAGTTGTTTCTAAATGCACTCAAGAAAAGATTTCGTGAATGATTTTGTCTGCCCCATTTTGCAATAACAAGCGATCAGATATATCTTACGAACTCTGTTACCAACTGATTGATCCTATTATGATTTCATTTGATTTGATTCACGAGTCAGTTATGATTTAATTCGCTCATGGACTGGAGCGTTTGTTATACAATTATGTCGACTTGGAAATGATCGTGTTTGGATTTGATCGTGTCTCCTTTCTATGAGGCAGCATAACAATTGCCTGCGATTTGTTTTAATTATATTAATTTCAAATTGATATGAAAAGATTTCATAACTGTTTGATTATGATTCTGTTAACCCAACTTTGTGGAAACAAACGAAACAGAGTATACGTATCTCTGTAGTCATTTGATTGATCTCAATCCTGTTTGATTTCTAATGGTATAACAATTTCAACTTCAATGATTCATTTTCATATAACTATTGGATGTTAATTGAATTTAATTCTTTAAAAGATTTTCAATCAACTTTAATGTTGATTCTGTGTCTTATTTAGACCAGCTACAAATTCTGTGTCTGATTCTGTAGCTAGTCTATAGAATTAGATTTTTATCATTTTATTAATAAAGGATCCTTCTAACTTGTCCATTTTTTACCCTTTTCAGGTAAATTCGAATTGCATGAGACACGCTGGACAAGCTAGGGGAATATTTGTGTGTTTTAACTTTTTATTTTAGGTTCTTAGTTTAGTCAGACTTGGGATATCTTCCCAAATTTTTTGTAAACAGTTTGATAACTTCTACAGGGATGTTTTACCCTGTAGAAGGTCTTTAAATACTTATTATTTTTTGTAATAAGGATCATCCTCACTTGTGGGAGAACCGGGCTATGGATTTCTAATACAAACTGAGACAGGATTTGATGTTTTTCTACAACTTTCGCTTTCATAATATCAATCTTTTGTTTCATGTTTATGCTTATCAATTTGCACTTGATTAGTGACTACTTTAGCTATCATAGTCTTTTGCAGAATGATATGATTTAATTAATGTGATCCATGTCTGATTTCCTTCATTAATATTAAATACAACAATTACTTTGTTCAGTTAATGAATGAAAGATTTCTCTTCTTCATCAATTGAACTATTATGTATAGATCTTTGCATACAGGTTTATCTAACTGTGAAGATTTATAAATTATAAAATTGTTGTTATTTTAATGTTTTGTTTGTCCTGTGATCATACCTTAAGAGCACTGCAGCTTATCATTTACGAGAATCTCCTGGATAATTCAGTGTGGGTTTCCTCCCTCTGATTAGCTAGGACGATCATCATACACAGGACAAATCTGGAGCGTTTCTCCAGGTCAGTTTGTGATTTATTTTCATTAGGATAATATTAGTATTTTAGTTAGATATACTTGTAGTTTAGACGTGTAGTTAGAATTAGTATATTAGTTGTTTAGTTTAGTTATATTTTGTTTTGTTTCTGTTCATAAAATTATAAAATCAACAAAAATATCTTTTTTTGTCATCAGGGCAGAATATAAATGAGTTTTTGAGGTTTTATTTAAATCTGTAAATTGTAGATATTGTACATTTTGTGAATAAGATTTATTTGTGTTAGTAGTTAGATACTTAATTAGTTAGAGCTAGCATAGTGTTAGTTAGTAGATTGTATATATAAGATAGTTAGAATAGTTTAGTTTGTTTTAATAGTTAGTTTTAGTTAGATTAGTTTATTAGTTTGTTTATAGTTAGTTTTAGTTAGATCAGTTAGTTTAGAATAGTTTTTCTTTTTTTGTTTTCTTAGGAATTTAGATCGGCTAACGGAGTCGCTAAACTCGTCAGGGTGGTTCATCCCAAATGGCTTGGGTTATTAGACAACCCCGGACCGGTTCCACTCTTCCAGTTGATGGATGGTCGATTTTTCCCGTCAACAAATGGCGCTAGAAGGAGGGCCTGAACTTAATTAATGGCACGAGGCGATTGCATGACTCCTCCACCCCCTAATCGCTCACCTATAGTGACTAGAAGCCATTCAAATGATAATATTCCCCTTCAAACAACAACTACTTCAACCGACGATCCACAGATCACAGTTGAGCCAACAACCCATAATCCTACAGGTGGTGACATACAAGAGATTGTCCATCAATCGCTTATAAAAACACATAGTGCCTTAGCCCGTTTGAGGCAACCTAATTGTTCGTGGGGACAACCTTTGGACTTCTTCGATATTAGAAAGAAATTAGGAGGCACTAACCTCACTATGAATCCTACAGATCCAAACCTAAATCCAGTTGCAGGAGGATCTGGGATACCCCCTTACCAGCTCCATCATCTCCATCCCCTTCTGGAGGAAATTCCTCTGACGAAGGCAATTCCCCTTCTCATCCTTCCACACCCACTGCACCAATGGAAAATCAGAACAACCCTACTAGACCCTGGCTTGATCAAGATGACGTAGCTGTACTCAGAGCTCAGCATCCTTTACCTAAACACCTGGAGAAATGGCTTCCCAAGTTTGACCCTGACTCTAAACAGATCGCTGAAGATCACATTAAAAAATTTATGTTAGCAATAAGACTCTGCAATGTAGAACATGAAGACGTCGTCTATAGGTTGTTCCCTTATACTTTTGAGGGCAATGAATCCACATGGTACTTTTCCCAACAACCCCATACCATCGTGTCTTGGGAAAAGTTTAAGTCATGCTTTTTGGAAAATTTTGGAGACGGTAAACCTCCGGAAGTCCTAGTCATGGATCTTTCTAGCTTAAGAATGAACCCAAAAGAAAAAGTTAAAGACTTTAATCAATGATTCTTAACACTAAAAAACCAAATCCCTACGGATTCCATGCCTGCTAAGAGTCTTATAATAGCATACTACACTAAATCTTTGCATCAAAGTATAGCTATTTGGGTTAAACGATCTAATAAATCCATGTTGTTAGAAGCCTTTGAGGAGGCCATCCAGATTGAAAAAGACATACTTAGTCTTAAGGACTCTACTAGCAATGAAACTGAGACTAGTTCTTCTTCTAGAAAGAAGATCGAAATCCTCCCCAGACCCACTCAAAGTAAAATGCAACCTGAAAACTCTGATTTAGAAAAATTAACTAAAGTTGTTCAAAAACTGTCAAATCGAGTTATAGACTTAAAAAGGTCGACCGAAGAAGCTTCCTCGAGTAAAGGACCTTACAAACCCCCATTCTGGAAACCTTTTCCTACCAACCGACCTAATCCAAACACATAAGGCCTAAATCTAGAAATTCTGCAATGCGCCCTTCAAACGATTCTAGAAGCCCAAGATAACTTGATGCCTCCTGAGATTCCTGAGGAGGTAGTCAAACAAGAAATAGTTCAAGAAGAGGAGTCTTCTCCAAACATTTTTGGAAACTTCTCGGATAGCATATTTCAAGCTAACTTCGAGACAGTACATCCTTATAACACCAGGAGTAAGACAACAAACAAACCTTCTACCAAAAACACTACAACTTCGCCTCCAAAGCAATCTAAATCAGCTGAGACTAAATAGAGTAATGTGAACCCCAACTTAGATTATGATGTAGTTGAAGATCTTACAAAGTTAAGGGATAACATTTCTATTTATGAGTTATTGAAGTTTCCATTTCTGCTACAAAAAATGTTACAAAATATCTCAGAGAATGGCAAAAATGGTAATCCAAGTGGTAACAAGGTTGTGCAGAACAAAGTCCCTCAAAAGACTTCCACTAAAAATAATCCTGATCCTCAAGATAAAGGAAGCCTTCCTGTAAGTAATGTAAATAATGTAAATAATGTAGATAAAATAGATTTAGAAACTGCGAGTAAAAATACGCAAGCTACCACTCTTAGTACTCGCAAAAATGTACCTCCATTCCTATTAACTTTCGAGATCTTCAATAGAAACGTGCGCAATTTTATGGTAGACTCAGGAGCGTCATTCAACGTGATGCATTGGTCAGTTTGCCAAAATATTAATGATGAAGTTGAACCCTCGAATTTAAAAATCATACAACTTGATCGGACAAATGTTAAAGTTATAGGAAAACTAAAAAATGTACTTATTAGATTATCATCTAACCCCAAGGTTCATCAAGTTATTGATATAATTGTTGTGGATATTCCAGAAGTGTATGGTCTGTTTTTAAGTAGGGACTGGTTGGAGCAGCTACATGGTTATTTTGCAACAGATTGGTCTCATCTATGGCTTCTAGAGAATGGCAAGCCTAATAGAATAAAGGTGAATCATGAGCACTACCTTAAGTTCACGGTCACATATTTGAATGATCCAAACGAACCGTATACACATTCTGTTGATTCACCTGAAGTACAAGGGATGGACACCTTCTTCAGCAATTTCATGGCCGAGGCTTCACCTATCACCAATCCAGAACAACAGTCTGAGATTGTAGCACATATGCAGCCAACAACATCCACGCAACGATCCCATGTGCCCGATGCAAATCAGATATGGTCTCTTTATTTCGACGGGTCAAAGTCCAAAGAAGGAGCTAGAGCAGGCTGCATCATTATCGATCCGGCAGGTAACAAAACATTAATGGAATGTAGGTTGGAATTTGAATGTACTAACGATACTGCAAAATATGAGTCTTTACTGCAAGGTCTCAGAAAATCTTTAGATATGAACATTAAAAATTTAACCGTCTTTGGTGACTCTGAAATAGTGGTTAGACAGGTAAGAGACTCTATCCACTATTTATC
This sequence comes from Picea mariana, assembly GCA_032191745.1. Taxonomy (NCBI): domain Eukaryota; kingdom Viridiplantae; phylum Streptophyta; class Pinopsida; order Pinales; family Pinaceae; genus Picea; species Picea mariana. The sequence continues at coordinate 37,050 of JASDQU010737277.1, forward strand.
CCCGCATCTCAAAAGCTACCAGTCTGAGGTATGGAACTTAATGACTAAATTTTCTGCTTTCAATATAAATTCCATTCCTAGGATGAATAACTCTAAAGAATATTTATTAGCTAATGTAGCTTCTAAACTTCTTCCTGCAGAAATCTTGTCCCCAGATGCATTCTCCGTTGAGCTGCTGTTTCGGCCATCCATTCCCGACAACATCACGAACTAGAGAGTATTTGACGACGATCAGCAGATTATTAACTTTCTGCACATGGAAAAAACCTTTCAAGGTGCGGTGATAGACGAACACACACACGATGACAATTTGTGCGATTTCATGGTAATACCAGATCTGAGAACTCCTAAATATTCATCGGATATGGTAAAATCGATCCCTAAATCTGTAATTATATTAGAGAAGTTTTATGATTTTCAAGATAAATTTAAAAAGATGGTCAATTTTAAAACCAATAGTTAGTGAAAAAGTAAACTTAGGAACTAATGAAAATCCTCTATGCATTAATCTAGGGTTGGGATGTTATCAAAAAGAAAAAGATGCATTCATTAAATTGTTCAAAGAATTTAAAGATGTCTTTGCATGGACATATGATGACCTTAAAACTTTCGACCCTAACATCATACAGCATGTCATCCCGATGAAGCCCCAAACCTTACCCTTTCAACAAAAACTGAGGAAAATGCATCCCAAACTCGAACTGATCGTTCAAAAAGAATTGAATAAACTCCTAAATGCTAAGATAATTTTTCCTGTTAGGCACACTCAATGGGTTTCTAACCTTGTCCCAGTTCAGAAGAAAAATGGGGAAATCTGACTCTGCGTCGATTTCCGAAACCTTAATAGAGCGTCTGATAAAGACAACTACCCTGTCCCACCCATGGAACAGATCCTTCAACGGGTATCTGGTTCTAAGAGGCTATCCTTACTAGATGGTTTCTTAGGATACAACCAAGTCCTGATGTCTCCACCAGACCAACTCAAAACTACCTTCCGTACTTCGTGGGGTACTTATGCTTATCGTAAAATGCCCTTTGGATTGATTAATGCTGGTTCCACTTTTCAGAGAGCAATGGACATTGCTTTCCGAGGCTTAATAAATTAGTCCATCATAGTTTACTTAGATGATGTGACGATATTTTCCAAAAATAAAAATGATCATCTAGCTCACTTACGAGCCGTTCTACAACGACGTCGAAAATACGACATCTCCTTGAATCCAAAAAAATCCATCTTTGCAGTAGAACAGGGTAAACTCTTAGGATTCATTGTGTCTAGAGAAGGGATGATTATTGACCCTGAAAGGACTCAAGTCATCGTGAAACTTTCCCCTCCTACATCCAAAAAATCTATGCAGTCATTCTTAGGCCAGATTAACTTTGTGAGAAGATTTGTCCCTAGTTTCTCTGAAATGGTCAGGCCTTTACAGAACCTAATTAAGAAAGACACCCAATATCCCTGGGTACCCCTAGAAAATCAAGCTTTTAATGAAATAAATAAGGCAATAATAGACACTCCCTCTCTCATGAGCCCATATTTTTCTCAAGACTTTACACTCTACACTTTTGCTTCTTACCGCTCCTATGCCGCCGTCCTAAACCAAAAGAATGCCGAAAAAAATTAAGTACCTATTTCCTTTATGAGCTCAGCTTTCAAAGGCATTGAACTTAATTACCCAGTGGTAGATCAGCAAGCCTGTGCTATGTTCAAAGCATTCAAGCACTTCGGTCTTACCTTTTGAAGTCAAGAATGAAAGTCATTGTCCCCTACCCAGCCGTAAGGAACTTGTTAGTGGAGAAGGAACTAGGAGAAAAGAGAGCTAACTGGGTCACCTCCTTATAGGAGTATGACTTAGAAATCACCCCAGCTCAGATAGTGAGAGGCCAAGGGTTATGCAAGTTAGTTACTGATGCAGGACAACAAGAAGAAAGCGATATGTCAGACCTAGGGAAAAGAAATCAAAGTCTAATCTGTTGCGCGCAAAACCCTGTTAGTCCTTGGTATGACGATATAAGATTCTGTCTTGAACATGGGTCAGCCCCCCGTCACCTGAACCCCACTAAAAGAAGAGCATTGATATTAAATTCTGCCTCATTTCATCTGGTTAATAGTGTTTTGTTTCTTAAAATCGCGACGGTGTGTTGATGCGTTGTCTTGAAAACGATGAAGCAGAAAAAGTCTTGCTAGAGTTGCATGCAGGAGAAGATGGCGGTCATTTTGGTGGTGACACCACTGCTCATAAGATTCTAAGAGCTAGTTATTACTGGCCTACACTTTTTAGAGACACCCATGCCTTGTGTCGTAAATGTATCATCTGTCAGAAAGCATCAGGGCGGTTACAAAAACCAGTCTTTCCTTTGTAGCCCGTTTCAGTAGATTCTCCTTTTCCGCAGTGGGGCCTTGATATCATAGGTCCAATCAACCCCCCATCCTTGAAACAACACAAGTTTATTGTGACATCCACAGATTACTTTACTCGATGGTATGAAGCTGCTACATTAAGAACTGTCAACACTAGTCAGGTAATTGCCTTTCTAAATTCGAATATTATCACTCGTTTTGGTATCCCTGATTGTTGTGTATTCGATAATGATTCTTACTTTTCCTCTCTTGAGATGAGTGAGTTCACTTTGGAAAAGGGAATTAAGTTGAATTATTCTGCTAGCTATTACCCCCAGGGCAACGGATTGGCAGAATCAACAAACAAGAACTTAATTAAAATCATCAAGAGAACGGTGGTTGAAAATCACAAAAATTGGCACAATGCACTGCTAAACGCTCTGTGGGCCGATAGGGTAATGCCAAAAGTTGTTGTAGGTAACTCCCCCTTTTTCCTCGTCTATGGCAGAGAAGCAATTCTGCCACCTCACATTCTTCTTCCTTCACTTTAGTTGTCACAGAAAGTCCAAGAAGGAGATTGTCCCCCTTTGGAAAACCGAATTAACGCTTTGATGAAGCTAGAAGAGGTAAGATCCCAAGCTAAACGTAAGTTAGATCAACATCAACAATTGGTTAAAAGCTGGTTCGATTCTAACTCTGCTTCTGATAGGAATTTTGAAGTAGGTGACCTCATCCTGAAATGGAACAAACCGCATGAGGGTAAGGGAGAGCACACGAAATTCCAAAACTTATGGCTTGGACCATTTTTAATTGCTGAAAAGTTGGGTCCCAGTTCCTTTCGATTACAGAATCTTGAAGGGCATCTTGACACCTATCCAAGGAATGGCCAAGCCCTGAAAAGATACTTTGCTTGATGACAACCCTTGTATATTATGTACATATTTTTCTTTTGTTTGCTTTTTCGTTTGTTGTTTTGTTTTTTATTTTTCTTTGAACTTATCAGTTTGTGTTTTTGAAATACACATACCTGTATGCTGAGCTATTCAGACATAGACAATAGAATATTCCTTCCTTAAAATAACTGCTAAGAAAAAGGTATAAACATCAATGGTTTATTTCTGGAATTTATATCCATGATTGAAAAGTCTGTTGTTTAAAAGAAGATGGCTGATTTCGATCTCTGAGTAAAGCTTGTCGTGATCATCCATTATCTTTTTACGCTGTCCCTATGACGTAAAGGAATGACTCATAAGGTGTCTCCCTTCCTTAGGAAGTTGTTTTTGTAAATGAAACATCTCTAGATTTAAAAAAAAGGACAGTTCTAAAAAATTTTGATGAGGTCTGAAAAAAAAAATATGTTAAAATATCATAATTTTCAGCGTCACCCCGCTCAACTATATATATCTATAAAAAAAGACAAAACAAAATAAATTATTAATAAGAGCTGTGGGAAGTGCTTGTAAACCCACCAGGATGCTGAATAGGTCTGCTGGCAGAGGGTAAATGCATGCATGGCGCCAAGACAACTTCGCCAGGGTACTGAACAGGCCCGCTGGCAACGAAGCAATGTTGGGTATATGAAAATTTGCAAATAAGAATCCTCTTGATGTCCTTTATTTTGATCCAGAACTTCTTGGCAAGATACAAATGTCAGAGTGGGTTAAATGGAAACCCTGTCGAGGCTATAGACACTTGCTGGTAGCAGTGGCTCTGTCAACAGTATTGGAGATTTTATCTTTAATATCGTGATTCACTGGTCTTAAGACTGTTATCAGTTTTCATCTTTAAAACACTGCTGGAATGGTTGGTAAATGATGATGTTTGTATGATTTTTTGGTTGTTATCTTTGAGTTGGAATTATCTTTGCTGTCCTAATCTGAATTTGTTCCTTTTGGCAGAGATAACTGCTTCTACCAGTGTCTTGCCATTGTTGGCAGCCATTCACATTTTTCCACTGTCTTATAGGCTACCTACACCAATGTTTTGCAAACATCAATTTTTAGTCGCAATTTCCAAATAAATGACACTTTTATTTTTGCGACATTTGCACATTTACCTTCGTTTTTGTTTTCACGACTGTAAGCATGAAAACTTGGTATTTCGTAGTCACATTTAAATCACTATTTGAACTGTCGTTATCTTCCTTGTGGTTATGCCTATTGCGTTTACATTTCACTTATCATTATGCAGCTGGCAAAGCTTTCGAAATGTACTCAGTGGACATTCTTGGATTGATTGTGTGACTTGGTTTCATTGAGTTTGTAATGCATTGGCATTTGGATTTACATGTTATTTGATCTACTTGACCATTGGTTTCATGAAAATACATAGGTGTTATGGTTAAATCCTTCATATATATCTTTTAATATAATACCTATGTTCATGTTTTCATAACTATTGGCATGTTGATTATATGTTACAATACATTGGCACATGGTTAAACATTTGGTATTGGTTTCAATTTGTATGTTCATGGTTTAAAACTATGGCATAACGTTGATTGCGCGCATTGGTTTATGCACTTACCATTGGCTTCATTGGTTGGCCAAGTGACGTGATTTTTTAACTATACTATAATGGGTAGAACAGCTATAAGTCAGCGGTTGTACTTTGGCAATAACTATTATGCATGGCAGAGATAAACTCCACCACCTTCGCACGATGGCATTTATGCCTATCCCGTATCCCTGTTTTACCTCTGTTAGTTCATGTAATCCTTCGTGCACTCTGCTCCTATGTGTGTTATGATCCAAACCCTGGACTCACCGTGTGCTTGGCCCCATGGCACCAATGGTGTGAATCGAGCCAAATGATAGCCAAGCCTTGCTACTCTTTGACAATGCCCGGAAAGACTTGGAGGTTAATGGTTGGCTCACCTTTGTACAACGATTAGAGGGTTTTAACTTATTTGTTGCACAACAGTTCGCCCTGACTTTTGATGGCTGTGGAGCCAAGGTGGGTGACATCCAGTTAGAAATCAATGAGGATTTTATTAGTTCTGCTACAGGGTTACCATCCTCAAGATAGCGTTGGTTCAAAAATTCTAAGGTCGAAGAGGTGCCATGGCCACTACTGTTCCTCTCGTGCAAAGTCACATCTTGTGACAGAGGTATGCCCATCTCTGCACTTAAAACTCGATGGCATGATATTTTGATGGTGGTCAAACAATTCGTGACCTTTGAAGGTCGATATGGACTCATTTTTCTCTACCACCTACGTTTGTTAATGAATTTTATGCGATACCCATTGAATATGCCCTTTTACTTTCAGCATAGCCTATATAAAATGTCGAAAAGGTTTAAAAGGGAGAAGGCTGACAGTAGCTTGTTCCACCATGGACTTATTAAAATTATCATTGTTTATCACTTAAGTCTCCATGGTGATAGCTGGCGAGCTTTCATCGCTCGAAATGGTTTTGATGATACAAACCCTGTCCAGATTGACAAGCCTGTGGTTAATGAAACCAAGGTCGAGCCACTCGTGCCCTTCCATGTCCTATTTTCATCTACTAAACCCTAAGTTTACCTCGATATTTTTCTACCCGACGTTATAGCAAAAAAGGCGAAGGCTATTAAAAATCCTGCGAACAAAAATCCCAAGGCAAACCCTACTATTGTTGCCTAGGGTAAAAAGAACACTCGGCTTATTTCAAGAATGGCTAGAAATAAACCTGAACCCATAGTTGAGCAGAATCCCATAGTCCTTAGTGAGGATTCAGACTCTGACATAGAACATTTCCTAGCCAGTGAGTACCCTTACTCATAGGGTTTATTCCCCGAGCCATCTTATGATTTCGTTTCGAATCTTCCCCCTTGCTTAAGAAATAACCCTAGCTACCTTGGGATCAAACTGCCTAAGGAAACCCTTGGCGATGTAATCAAACCCTCATCTGTGCTTTCAAAGCCCACATAGTCTTCTTGTGACCAATGTGATTTGTGGTTGGAACGATACTACATCGACGTTCCCCTACTCCAATCGAAAATCCAATCATTGGAAAATCAAGTTGCAGTATTAACCAGCCAAAGAGACAAATTTCAAGCAACTGATAGGAAACAAATGACCACTGGTTCCATCATTTTCAAGAATTTTGAATCAGCCACAGCTGTTGTCAACTCCAAATTATCATGATTGAGCCATCTGCTCGTCATACAGGTATGAATATCGATATAGTTTTTGTTGTGTGAATGACTAGGGTTAATATAATGATTTGAATTTTGTTTTCAAATAATTCTGTTTATATTTCGAAATGGCTCTGTCATAATGTGTTCATCCTATATATTTTTCGCTTTGATAAAAATAAATGAAATTTCATTTTGGATGCATGATTTGATCATTCCCAGTTTAGCCACTGATAGATTTTTATCGGATTTGATTGGTTTTCGATTGGATTTGATTTGTTCGTTTTTCTGATTGAGCTAACAAAATTGATGGTTTGCTTTCAATTGAATTTGTTTTGTATCTAATCTGAACAATAATTTTTCATGCTAGATTTAGAATAGGATCATGTTTTGATTTGATTTCGTTATGGTTAGTTTGTATGTTGTGGTTATCGAACGATTTCGTGAATTTGGTTGTTACGATCTTTTGATATGTTGTGTCATATAATGTTCTAAATCTGATCGTTTCCAAGTTGGAAAGAGTGACTCTATTTTTATGGAAACAATACTCTCATTTAAGTCTGTGCAAATGATATTCATGCCCGAATCATGGGACAGTTTGATCCACGACGACTATGTTAAACCCCAACTGTTGATTCGCTTGATTGGATTGTTGTATCTTTAGATAGTTTGATCGATTTTATGAATTGTACTCATATCAAAAATAGATTTGATTACAGTTTTGTTCTCAAAGGAGTTTGTTAACTCAGTTCGACTTATGTCATTCTGTTAAATTCGTATGAGGAAATTCGGGTAATAGTTGTTTCTAAATGCACTCAAGAAAAGATTTCGTGAATGATTTTGTCTTCCCCATTTTGCAATAACAAGCAATCGGATATCACTTACGAACTCTCTTACCAATTGATTGATCCTGTTATGATTTCATTTGAGTTGATTCACGAGTCAGTTATGATTTAATTCGCTCATGGCCTGGATCGTTTGTTATACAGTTGTGTCGACTTGTAAATGATCTTGTTTGGATTTGATCGTGTCTCCTGTCTATGAGGCAGCATAACAATTGCCTGCGATTTGTTTTAATTATATCGATTTCAAATTGATATGAAAGGATTTCATAACTGTTTGATTATGATTCTGTTAACCCGACTTTGTGGAAACAAACGAAACAGAGTATACGTATCTATGTAGTCATTTGATTGATCTCAATCCTGTTTGATTTTGAATGGTATAACAATTTCAACTTCAATGATTCATTTTCAAATAGCTATTGGATTATAATTGAATTTAATTCTTTAAAATATTTTCAATCGATTTTAATGTTGATTCTATGTCTTATTTAGACCAGCTACAGAATCGCAAGATTCTGTAGCTAGTCTATAGAATTAGATTTTTATCATTTTATTAATAAAGGATCCTTCTAACTTGTCCATTTTTTACCCTTTTCAGGTAAATTCGAATTGCATGAGAGACGCTGGACAAGATAGGGGAATATTTGTGTGTTTTAGTTTTATTTTAGGTTCTTAGTTTAGTCAGACTTGGGATATCTTCCCAGATTTTTTGTAAACAGTTTGATAACTTCTACAGGGATGTTTTACCCTGTAGAAGGTCTTTAAATACTTATTATTTTTTGTAATAAGGATCATCCTCACTAGTGGGAGAACCAGGCTATGTATTTCTAATACAAACTGAGACAGGAGTTGATGTTTTTCTACAGCTTTTGCTTTCATAATATCAATCTTTTGTTTCATGTTTATGCTTATCAATTTGCACTTGATTAGTGATTACTTTAGCTATCATAGTATTTTACAGAATGATATGATTTAATTAATGTGATCCATGTCTGATTTCCTTCATTAATATTAAATACAACAATTACTTTGTTCAGTTAATCAATAACAGATTTCTCTTCTTCATCAATTGAACTATTATGTATAGATCTTTGCATATATGTTTATCTAACTGTGAAGATTTATAAATTATAAATTGTTGTTATTTTTATGTTTTGTTTGTTCTATGATCATACCTTAAGAGCACTATAGCTTATCGTTTACGAGAAGCTCCTGGATAATTTGGTGCGGGTTTCCTCCCTCCGATCAGCTAGGACGATCATCATACACAGGACAAATCTGGAGTATTTCTCCAGGTCAGTTTGTGATTTATTTTCATTAGTATAATATTAGTATTTTACTTAGATATATTTGTAGTTTAGACGTGTAGTTAGAATTAGTATATTATTTGTTTAGTTTAGTTAGTTTTTGTTTTGTTTCTGTTCATAAAATTATAAAATCAACAAAAATATTTTTTTCTGTCATCAGGGCAGAATATAAATGAGTTTTTCAGTTTTTATTTAAATCTGTAAGTTGTAGATATTGTACATTTTGTGAATAAGATTTATTTTTGTTAGTAGTTAGATAGTTAATTAGTTAGAGTTAGTATAGTCTTAGTTAGTAGATTGTATATATAAGATAGTTAGATTAGTTTAGTTTGTTTTAATAGTTAGTTTTAGTTAGATTAGTTTATTAGTTTGTTTATAGTTAGTTTTAGTTAGATTAGTTAGTTTAGAATAGTTTTTCTTTTTTTGTTTTCTTAGGTCTTTATATCAGCTAACGGAGCCACTAAACCCGTCAGGGTGGTTCATCCAAAATGTCTTGGGTTATTAGACAACCCCGGACCGGTTCCACTCTTCCAGTTGACGGATGGTCGATTTCACCCGTCAACAGGATGATAATGAAAAATTTAAGATAACACAGGAAGAACAACAAGAATTGAATGAGATATTGTTGCGGAACATAGCCGAGAAAAGTAAATAAAAGAAAACATAGTTGAAAAAAGGAAAAAATAAATTATCTTTTGAAATTTCAAGTAGGAAATCTAAGTTAGATGATAGATCCTCAACCAATACTCAACCAAGCATAGAACAAAAAACACCCTCTACTAAGAAAAGGAAACAATTAGATCACTTGGACGGTGAATTCAAAAAGATAAAACCCTCCACTTTTGATGGAGAATCGAAAACATGTGAAGAAGTTGAGGCTTGGCTACTGGATATCAAGAAATACTTCCAAATTTATAACTACTCTAGTAACATGAAGGTTAGAATGGGAATTTATAATTTTAAGGTAAAGGCTAGTATATGGTGGCAGAACTTGAAACTAGCCAAAGGATTGAAAGATAAAAGAATGGAATGGTCAAAATTTAGGAATTATTTCAAGAAACAATACCTATCGGAAAGTTGTTATGAAATAAAGAATAACAAATTTTATGAACTGCGATTAGGAAAAATGTCTATGGATGACCTAATTAATAATTTTTTTATATCTGATGAGCTTTGTACCTTATATTAAGGAATATAAAGTAAAAATTCAGAGATTATTAAGTTGTCTACCACAGTCTTATAAAGACAGAATTGAATTTGACAATCCTAAAACATTGAATGAGGTATTTAGGAAATCCATAATGTGTTATGAGCAATATAAACAGAAATCTGAAACTCCTAAGGCATGGAAAGATAGAAAGAAAGATTAATTGAATCAACGGAAGAAAGGCTTCAAACCAACTCCTTATCGTAACATGTCTAAAGGATTCCAAAGGAATGACTTTTCATGTAACACACAACAAACTCAAGGAGGGAATAAACCAAACAATTTGGGATTCAAAATGATAGAAGATAGCCCCAAAGAAGCACTAAAATTATGGGAATGTGGAGAGCCCCATTTACGAATA
>JASDQU010737277.1:47278-84849 GCA_032191745.1 Picea mariana
TTCCAAGGACCTTTGTTGGGGATGCCCCCAAATGACCCTCCTAGCATAGGTACTGAACCCTACCAAGGGTTCCACTGAGTGTGGGAGGGGTTTCCCCCGGTCGACATCCCTTGCGAAGGAAATGAGCCCAACCAGGGATTTCCAAGATCTTTTTAGGAGTAATCCGCCATCATCGATCCCTACAAAGGAATGAAACCTTCCATAGGGTTTGGTTGAATAAATATGGGGTTTCCAAAGAATTATTTCCAAATGCATCAAACAAAGAAAAAGTCATATACCCTACCAAATTCATGTAGGAATGAGGTCCATGATTCCCCCTATTGAACAAAGTAGAGTTGGTGTTAAGCCTGATCGAATTCTACAAAGGGACTCAAAGAAAAGGGCACAGAGGAGGGATATGAACCCCACCATAAGGGATGGCATTAAACAAGGAAGTGGTTCCCGTGATAGATCCTTGAAAGGGAGGATTAGATCTCCCTTCCCCCAGACTAACAGTCTATAGAAAAGAGTAGGTTGGGACCAAAATAGAGTTGAAAACCGACATCCCATACAAAAAGGGAGCACCAGACACATTCTAGATAGAGGGAATAGTGATCAGAGTAGTTGAAGGGATTGTGCCACTGCCTAAAGTAGTGTTTTTTTTTACAGTCGTAGTCCTATTAGGCAGAGGTGGGGGAGGAGGCACGACACCACCTCCTACGGCAACCGATATTGGAGTATGAGGAATCATAGAAGAAGTAGAACTTGTTTCTTCCATCACCATTCATCTAAAAAAATGACATTCAAGTGAAGTTACCTCAAGAGAGACTATCTGAATAAGAAGCGATGTCGATCAGTCAGTGATCGAAGTGTTTGTGGGACTAAAGCCTTCATATTTGAGGTAAAAAGTGATGGAATCCTCCAGTGAAATAAATTCTTCTCTAGGATTTGGCTCAGGTACAGTTTCCTATGGCTCGGTCACTTCAAATGAGCCCTCTTGATATAGCCTACACCTACGTGGTGGCGGAGGTGGCTCCAAAGTAACCAGTGCAAGGCCTTGAATCCTACACGAATGATGGATATGTTGATATTCCACCTTGTGAAATGATCAAATGAAACTCTAAGGTTGAGCTAGTACGAAATATAGATCACACACTAAAATATTCCTAATGGAAAATCAAGAAAACAACTAATTGGAAGGAAGAACAGTTTCGCATAAATTACACTAGAGGAACTTATCCGTACAAGTGTAACTCGAACATGGAAACACCCTCCAGACATACTTTACAAAGTGTGATCTGACATCTAGCCTAGGTATTGTTGTATACCCCCACAGTCACCCATGTAAGTCCCTAAAAACAGTCAACTAGGTTGTCATCTCGCAGTCAGTCACTAGGCAGGTATAGTCGATAGTTGGGTTGATCGTAATGAATAGGATAACAAAGTATGAATCCTTTCAAGGGTACCAAAGGAAAATGGTCGGGAAGAAAACTGAGGATATCGAATGGATTCTAGGTCCACGAGGCTCTGTATTCAAACACGATTAGCATTAATCCCAAGAATCACCCTCAATATGCGATCCCCACTACGATCGGTCTAGCTCTGGAGGGGATATCTCCTCTACCTTTCCTCATGCGACCTCATGTTTATCCTCTATTTTAAAGGGGGGTCCCGACTAACTCTTACAAAATTGGACTCTCACACTCCTATCATAGACCCTTATGTTTTATTAAGCAACCTTGAAGATTTTCCTCCCCACACCTATATCCAAGCCCTGGAGCCTAGATTACTTGGTGAACCCTACAAATAAAAGTCTAGTTGATTTTAAGTGGCTCAATTTACTCAAAAGGTTATGGATTTGTAACTTATGGTGTTTTCAAGAGACGAAAGAGAATAAATAAAATCTTTAGAGCATTCGTGTAAAAGAAAACTAGGTTCTACAATTGAAAAATGACTTTTAAATCTTTGGAAATGAAAACTTTTCGATGTATAGTCCAAGATCACAAAATGAAAAAAGTTTCCTAGAATGCACTTTTATTTTTACAATGCAAATGCAAACTACTAAAATTTGAAGGAAATAACAAAGAAGGAACTTTGGAAATGAAACTCTTTTCTTTTGTAATAAACAACCTATGCTACAACTACCAAACAAAAATGCATAACTAAATGCAACATTTTTTTATTTTTTGAATGCTTAGAAAAGGAAACCACAAGTAAATGATATTTTTTTGTTTTTCAAAGAACAAATAAGGTAAAGAGAAAATAAACCCAAGGCTAACACAAACCCTAAACAACTTCTTGAACATAGGGATTCACTAGAATCCACAGGAGGATGTAACTCTTATAAGTTCACCCTAAACATTCAAAGAAAATAAAAGAAAATAAAGAAACAACAAGGGTTCTTTACAAAGTGCATCAAAACAGAATCTTTAACCCAACCAACCATAATTAACAGAGACCCTGAAGAGTCCAAGAAGGCATGAGAAGCATAGAGATTCTTTCTCGGAAAGAAAAAGTCTTTTTTTTTTAAAAACCTTCCAAAACACAGAGACATATTTTGTGCACAAGAAGCATGTATATGTACATGGGATGTATACTATGAAAACCGTGTATGTACGTGTGCTATACAAAGGATAGGGCACATACACCTCTACCAACTTTCAAAAACTAAAAATGTTTGGACAACCAACTCAGAAGGGAAGGTTGGTAGGAACTTGGAAGGTGAACAAAGACCCTAATTGACTTAGTAAACTTGCAAAAATAAAAAATAATCTGAAAAAAAAATCAAATGAAACCAAAATATCCCACTAAGACCGTAAAGAGACTCCCTAGTGGAGTTGCCAATTCTTCTATGGGGAAACCCCACTAAACTGGTTCTAAGGAATAGGAAAAGTGATAACTCTCTTAAAAGACTCATCTACCCTTAATCTACCACAAAACCATCTAAACTAAGTGATGAAAGAGAAATGAAAGAGAGATTTAATGAGAGCACCTTCAGTCCTTGCGGCTGCTGTAGACCTCTTTCGCTTGTGGTCACCTCCTAGATCATATATCTCCTCCAAAATATGACATGCATGGGGTTAGGAATACAATGAAACATCACATACAACTGCTAATGATAAATTTAAAAGTCTTAACATAGATATAAATGTTCAAATTAAAAAAAAACATGTAAACATAGTGTTTTGGGACAAAGATAAACTCTTTTATTCAATTTTCAAGATTAAAAAAGGGTTACAAACTTTGTTGGCAACCGCTTCATGAACCAAGTCTGGGATCCTTTGTTGTGGCTCCAAGTGCATCAATCCCACATTCACTTCTCACAACCAACAAATCACCAAGAGAAGAATGAAGGTTTGCATAAGGAGAAAGTATGGAGGAGAAGGCTGAGGCTAAAACTCAGAATGAGATGAAAATCTTAGGCTAAGAAAGGGAAGGTATTTTTGAAGAGTTTTCTTATTTTTTTGCTCATGTTAATAAATGACTCCCCAAGACTTCTTTTAATATGATAAAAACATGGTTATTCGGTTTAGGGATGGGCTACAAGGGGTAAAATGGTTAGGAAACTCTCCCCATCCCGTAAAATCCGTCGAATTCCACACAACTATATATTTTTTGCAACTTTTGGAGGTAAACACAAGCTAAATAGAATGCAACATGCATTTGTACACAGGATAACTAGCATGCATCATGTGTGTGTACGCGTACTATTAGTGTAGAAGGTCACGTACACTATCCAAAAAATGGTTTTTTAGAAGGAAGCTTGAACAATGTTTTTGGCAAAGTATGCAAATGGATGGGCCAATGTATTGTATGCACAGATATGGTATTTTGGACTATAATAGACTCAAGCTTAAACATTTTTCCTCATTGAATTAAAACTAATAGAGAAAATAAATTTAAACTATGACTAATTTAGAGGATAGAATTTATGTGTATAAGGATCTTTATGAAAATCATCAAAAATGCTATTTCTTACCTCCATTAGTGTTTCGATAATGCCAAGTAACCTGAGAATGTCGAAAACCATAGGATTTCCATGTAAGCAATACGTTCTTCTTCTACTTAACTTCTCGTAGAAAAATATTATGATGGATAGTAATTACAACAGTGAACAACTTGAATAAGTTCAACAATTTGTCTCTGGTAAAGGATTTAATAGTTCAGTAGGGGTGACGAAGAGTCAAGCACTCTCGGAAGAGGGGGAAAACACTTGGTACAATAGGAAGCCATAATGAAATTCAATTGAATTTCAGAGAAGTGTCTCAAACACCAATACGACTATCTCTATAGTACTCAGGACTTGGGTCGAACGTGTCATAGCATGTGATGGAGAATGCATGCCCGGTTGATAGTGGATGGTCAAGACCAGGCCATAACCTTGTGTACGATGGGAGCGATGTGTCAACATGGATCATATAATCCAAAATTTTGATCACAGGGTTGAGTTATAAATGATGTGACTATATGAAAGGTATGGTTTAATTGTAATACAGTACAGTTACAACGATAAGAAATTTCAATAAGTGAAGAAATAATATATGGTGTAGTAATTATATACATTTTTTATATGTTAAGGAGGTATAGGTTCATCACCATGGACTGGACCATTACCCACTCGTTCGAAATTGACTCATTGCTTAGGAAAATCCTTTACATATAAATTATATATATATTGGAATATGAGATGGGGTGTAAGCCTCTTTCTTAAACAAAGAGAATAATATTATTTGTCTTAGTAAAAAAACACCCATATGAAAACACTTTAATAATTATTATATATATATATTTATATATAGAGAGAGAGAGATATACATGTGACTAAGGATTCGATAGACATCATACTATATGAGTATAAACATTAAACCATCGTGTGTAATAATTTAGTACTATCATTGTTGTCGAATCTAGATAGAATCATTTTTCATTTTCTCCTAGATAAAAATTTTATCCTCCATACCAAATGACGTATGAAGATCAAAGGAACGCTTATGGTTGCGTTCTTAGATATATTTCAGAGTGAATTTACTAATTTTGGTTCTTAAATTGTTTTTTGTGTCTTAAAGTTGAGTAAGAGATTAAGGATTTCTTGGTATTTTACATATTGTATCAAAGTACAGGTTGACAACACTAGACCTTTATGGGAATGATAGAAACTCTAAATAAGAACTATGTTGTGATTTTCATGCTTCTAATGAAAGAAACGACTATTAATTGTTAAGTGACAGGGCTATCATCCATTCGAACAAACATGTCTACCCAGAACGAAGAAGAAAATAACCATGAAGGAAATGTCAACCAGCAAAATACTGAACAAAAAAGTGATAGTACTTCAACCACGCAAGTGATGGAAACTATGAGAAGTCTCGTAGTGCAACTTCATACTTTTAAGGATGATAATGAAAAATTTAAGATAACACAGGAAGAACAACAATAATTGAATGAGATATTGTTGTGGAATATAGCCGAGAAAAGTAAATAAAAGAAAACATGTTGAACAAAGGAAAAAATAAATTATCTTCTGAAAAATCAAGTAGGGAATCTAAGTCAGATGATAGATCCTCAACCAATACTCAACCAAGCGTAGAACAACAAACACCCTCTACTAAGAAAAGGAAACAATTAGATCACTTGGACGGTGAATTCAAAAAGATAAAACCCTCCACTTTTGATGGAGAATCGAAAAAATGTGAAGAAGTTGAGGCTTGGCTATTGGATATCAAGAAATACTTCCAAATTTATAACTACTCTAGTAACATGAAGGTTAGAATGGGAATTTATAATTTTAAGGTAAAGGCTAGTATATGGTGTCAGAACTTGAAACTAGCCAAAGGATTGAAAGATAAAAGAATAGAATGGTCAAAATTTAAGAATTATTTCAAGAAACAATACCTATCGGAAAGTTCTTATGAAATAAAGACTAACGAATTTTATGAACTGTGATTAGGAAAAATGTCTATGGATGACCTAATTAATAATTTTTTAGATCTGATGAGTTGTGTACCTTATATTAAGGAATATAAAGTAAAAATTCAGAGATTATTAAGTTGTCTACCACAGTCTTATAAAGACAGAATTGAATTTGACAATCCTAAAACATTGAATGAGGTATTTAGGAAAGCCATAATGTGTTATGAGCAATATAAACAGAAATCTAAAACTCCTAAGGCATGGAAAGATAGAAAAAAAGATAAATTGAATCAGTGGAAGAAAGGCTTCAAACCATCTCCTTATCATAACATGTCTAAAGGATTCCAAAGGAATGACTATTCATGTAACACACAACAAACTCAAGGAGGGAATAAACCAATCAATTTGGGATTCAAAAAGATAGAAGATATCCCCAGAGAACCACGAAAATGATGGGAATGTGGAGAGCCCCATTTACGAATAAATTGTCCATGCTTTAACCCATCAAGTATAACTTCAGTTCACAATATACAGGAAGCCACCATAGTTGGAGATATTGGGAAAAGAATACACAAAATTAGTGTTTCTATAGAAGGCAGACAAGCAACTCATCAATCAACTATAGTGGAAATTGAACGTAAGCTACAGAATAAACAAATCTCCATACAAATAGATTGAAGGGAAAGTTTGATCTATATAACTCCATGATTAGTAGAGAATTGTAAGATGGAAAAAGTAAAACACCCTAAGTCTTGGTTAGTGTAATTGGCCACTAACACTAAGATAAAAGTAACAAAGTATATTTCTAGGTGTAATATATGAATCAATGATCAAAGTACTATGGTAAACTTAAATTTGTTACCCTTAGTATCATATGATATTCTTATTGGAATGGATTGGTTGGAAGCACACAAGGTTTTACTAAACTGTTATGAAAATTCATTTGTATACGAAGATGAATATGATATAAAAAAAACCAATCAAGGACTAAGAAAACCAGTTTTGGTAAGAAAGATATCAACTATGTAGCTTAAAAATGCATAAGGAAGGGGTGTTAAATCTATGAAATTCAGGTGACGACTATACAAAATGATAATGAAAAACCAAAATTAGAGGATTATGTTGTTTTACGAGATTTTAAAGATGTTTTTTTTTTAAGAAATACTAGAATTACCTCCCAAGAGAGAGATATAATTTTCTATTGGCTTAATACCAGGATCTTCTCCTATGTCAAGAGCACCATATAGGATGATTTTTTGGACATATTGTGATTGATGTATTGTCATTGATGTCAACATCCGATGTCATTATGTTATATTTATGAGTTGGTATGAACAAAGAGAAGAAAATGCATGTACAAAAGGACTAACAAATTAAGAGCTCAAGAGGGTTAGCAACTAGAGATCAGAAGCTTAGAAGAGATGAAGAACATTAATCTCAGAAGGGAAAGCACATTTCATAAACATGATTAGATCAAGTTGTGACTATTGGATACGTAAGCGCTAGATCAAGGGCAGGGATTGATTGTAGAGCATGAAGGGATAATTAAACAACGTGTTAATTCCAATCCCGCAATTAGTCTAGACCATCAAATTACAAGAGAAGGAGAATTGGAGGACTAGTCAACGATAAAATCAAGTCATGATTGTTGGATATGCAAGCATAAGATCAAGGGCAAGGATTGATTCCAGAGAACAAAGGGATAATTAAAATACATGTTATTTCCAATGCCGCAATTAGTCTAGATCGTTAGATCTCATCGACTCACAGATCGAAGACTATGGTTGATCCACCAACAATCACACAAATTCAAATTGTAGAGCATGAAGGGAGAATTAAACAAAATTTTATTTCTTATCCCGCAATTATTCTAGACCGTCAGATCTCATCGATTCAATGATCGACAATTGTGGTTGATCCACCAACAAACGAACAACTTCAATTGTAGGGTTTGGGTGACGAACTAAACCATACACAAGTTACAGTTCTGAAATCCACATCAACTTTTTGATCAAGTTAAGTGGAAGGATAGGTTAAGAAAATATGAAGACCGGAGCCCCGAAGTCCCAAAGTAAATGAGGACCATCGGATCTGGATAATACATGATGATCGTTGGATCAAAATAGTGGTCAAAATTTAGTGTTGACCACTTTGGGAGAAAAGGGTTGAGAATAAGTAATATCACCCGAAGGCCAAAGTCCCAAAGTAAATGAGGACCGTCCAATCTGAAGAACACTTCGGGAGATATCAAGTTTGTTAGATCATGTTTAGTGGAAGGACAGATTAAGCCACAAATGTACTGAAGTAGATGCAAGCTGTCTAATCTAAGGAAACAAGTCATAAGATATCTTGACCGTTGGATCGAGGAAAGTAGAAGAATAGGATAAGAAAGGCCAAATGCCTAATATCCCAAATATCCAAATTCCCTACAGTCATTGGATTGTGTTAAGCCTTTTCGGGTTAAAGAATGACCATTAGATGAAGTCAAGTTACTCAAGGTTTACACTTCGGGGAATCTCACTTTGGGAGAATTGGGAAGTGGAGAAACCAAATTACCCAAAGTCCCAAAGCCCAAAGTCTTGAAGTGGACATGAGTCATCTGATCTGAGGAACACTTCGAGAAGTATCCTGGTCATTAGATCTAGGAGAAGAAAGTGTGCCACATAAGGAGATCTACGTCAGCAATGACATGTGACATAATCAGATAAAGACAAGTGTCAAATTACAGTTGTCATTTCAGGTGTGTGTGAGTCACGAATCTAAGTGACATGTTGCAACCATTTAATCAGTGCCATGTCAACAATTGACATCAACAAGTTACGCTGCTCTGGTATTTTTTACTTTGGGAGTTTCACCACCAGCAAATGTTGAAGTCCTAAAGTTATGAAATGAACGAGAACCGTTCATCGTTCAAATAAACTCCAACCGCCCAATCTACTTCGATGAAATGAACTCCAAAATATTGTGAAGGAGAAATCACCCAAAGTGTTGAAGGCTGAAGTTAATGCTAACCGTTGATCAAGCAAGGATAGAATAAGCGTAAACTATGAAGTGACGCTAACCGTTGATCTAATTCGAAGAGATTTATCGACCATTGAAGATTATGGACACACCTCTTTTATTTGGGATATTTGTAAAGGGGTTGGAAGTCATGAAGGACGAAGTCCCAAAGTAACAACAATCGTCCATCTCATCAGGAGATTAAAACGTGACCGTTGATTTTGATAAGTGATCAAGCACTCGTTTGGCCTAGTGCTTGGTCACCACTTGTGGTCATATGGAATAGATAAATAAGGGTAAAAGAAGAGGCATCTCTTAAATCAATGATCCCATGGTTTTACACATATGGTCATGTGTAAATAGTTTGAAGCAAGTGCCTCATACAGATTTAATTCAACAGAGAGTTAGTACTAGAACAATACAGAGAATCGATAAAAGATCAAATATGATATGTTGGTAGACTAAGAACACAAAAAAATCATGAGTATAATATGATGAGTCGATTCATGTCTGTTATCAACTCATGAAGACAAAGGAACCGACACAAAGTCATTATTAAAAGAGTTAATTCATGAGCATTACGAATAAAGGATAAAATGAAAAATGATATTAATTAAAGATTAAATATTATCATTTAAATGAAAAGGTACAATGGTTCAAATATCAAAAGACACAATGATTCAAATTCACACCAATTGGAAGACTATATAATCAAGAAGGAATGGTGAGAAGAAGTAGTTGAATTTGTTGAATTATATATATTTATATATAATGGATTGAATGAAGGTTCATTCTATCAGGTTGGTGCCTTTTTACAAGGTGGGTCTTTTATGATGATTGGATTCCTCACATCTCAATTGGATCTAAGATCACCAAGTCGGGACTTGTTATGAGGGTTGGATTCCTCATTTCTCAGTTGGAACTGAGAACTACAAGCTGGGTCTTTTAACAAAGAGTTGGGTCTCTCATAATTGTTTGAAGATGAAATTCAATGATTGAACTTATGTATTCATTCAAGTTATTTAAATAAATAAAATATTTATTCTTTTATATATTGGTTGAGAAAATGAAATAAATATTTGTTGTTCAGTTAATTTATGAAAGGTGGAAAATTGTCCAAATGTTTGTGACACTGATTCACCCCCCCTCCCTCTCAATGTCAAGTATCCATTTCAACATGAGTATTCATGAGTTAAAAAAGATAAAAGTACAGATACAAGAATTACTAGATAAATGACATTTCAGACCCAATGTGTCACCATGGTGAGCACCAGTTTTATTTGTTAAAAATAAGGATTGGACATTTCTATTATGCATTGATTATCGTCAACTAAATAAAATGACAATAAAAATAAATATCCTCTACCAAGAATTAATGACCTATTTGACCAAGTGAGAGGAGAGAAAATATTTTCTAAAATTGATGTAAGATTTGGTTACCGTCAAATCAAAATTAAGGATGAGGATATTAATAAAACAACTTTTCAAATGCGATATGGACATTATGAAGTTGTGGTGATTCTGTTTGGAATCACAAAGGCACCAAATACATTCATGTGCTTAATGAACAATATTTTTAGTCAATATCTAGATAAGTGTGTTTTGATATCTGTTGATGATATTCTGATTTATTCAAGAACTGAAGAAGAGCATGAATACCACCTAACAATAGTACTAAAAATATTGCGAGAACATCAACTTTATGCCAAATTTAGCAAGTGAGACTTCTATCAGAAGAAGATACAATACTTGGGACATGCTATTTCAGAGGATGGGATAGCAATAGATCCAAAAAAATAAAGTCAATTGTAGAAAGTACTAGACCCATGAACATGTAATAAATACGATCATTTATCAGAATAATAGGTTATTAAAGAAGGTTTATTGAAAATTTTTCCAAAATCACTTTTCCTATTACATCCTGTTGAGGGGTCCTAAATCCCTTTAACTCAACAGGAGGAACCAAACCTGCCACCAAGGCCCAATTAGAATTTGCAACATTTAATAGTGGAATGGTTCTCCAGATCTTACGATCCGGCCAAATAATCGATGGGCTTTACATTTTCTAGTGAAAGCTTCTCCTTTAGTTCAAACGTTCTCTTTTTGTATTTTCTCTTATAGGTGTCACCCATACAAGATAAAAGCTGGTATAAACCAACTGGGTGACAAGGTGGGAAAACTTAACTACTCGAGAAGGTTGAGCTTGGGATAACCCTTTCACTCTAGCATGTAGACAATGATTCTCTACCACAAGCCTAGTACTAACTCATTAACCTATTGGTGTTCCAATTATTGACTGAGACACAATTTATTAGAAGAAAACATGAATGCGATAAACAATGGAAAGAAAAATAGTTTCCTTAACTCTAATCATCAATCACATATTAACACAACGATTTATTTTTTATCATTAAAGACAAGAACTGTGAAAAACATTGAATAAGATAACTTATCAATAGATTTAGAATCTCTTACTCGTTATGACATCCACTCATGAGATGAAATCAGAAACAATTATTCTCCTCATCCAATCATACACATTTTTAATGAAAAACACAAACTTGTCTCTGTTCCTAAACATGACTTCTCAATTAAGGCATCTCTGAAATAGTTCTTTACAAATCCAAAAGTGAGGGTCTTTCTAACAACCATCGACCATTTCCTAATTGCTTCAATCCTCCTATTTATAAATACTAGTAACTAAAAATAATTATTAAAGTGTAGCTAAGTAAAACAAAACTTGCTACATGGCACTTTATTCTAACAATCTTCAAAGAGTCATCAAATGATATCACTTGAGTGGATGAAACTTATCATAATCGAACCACTTGACGAAGATATCCTCACATGTGTTAGCATACATGAATCTATATTGTTCCATTCAGGTCGAAAGGATATCGCTTATCTCTACTGCACATGCCTGATACTTGACTATTCTAGCACTTAACTACTTCAACATGGCTTGAGCTTTGATCAGGTGCTCCATGAACTATTGCACTTGTTCTGGTGCCATGTCTGCCACCTTTTCTATTTCTGGAGCCCATGATGACTCTTGTTCGGCATGTGATTTGACTATGTCGTGCAAGTTGAAAAAATCATCAGGTGTGCCAAATTTGGGGAGGCCGATGTCTCTCATTGATCGACTGATATTGATCCACCTCTTCTCGCACTTGACCCATTTCTCTTGGATTTCCCGATTAGGTTCCTGAGCCATTTTAACCCAATATTCGATCAATTTTCTTATGTGGTCGATGTTGCTTTCCCTTAGCACCTAGATGTCGTTTTCTTCGGAATCTTGGCCCTATTGCACCGTGCTTATATAGTCGATCCTTTTCCATAACTTGGTGTGCTTTCTCGTACCACCTCTCAATATCCTTGCACATCTCTAGTGCTATGAGGGAATCTTCTTGAAGACCATCTATCCTTGCAGTGAATAGGTGTCATTCATATGTAAAGTTTTTGTAGGCCTCCTGAAATTTTCTCCTTAGGAACACCACAGACTGTGTGGTGTCTTGGTAATATCTCGCCAAGTGGCGCATATATTCCAATTCCTTTAGAGTAACAACCAAATCCTCTTTATCCCTTTTTTCTCTGTCTAAGATGGCATCTGTTATTGCCATCCCTGCACCGACAAGTTCGGATGTCTTGGCATGCTCTATGTTGATAATTTTTTCCTCTGTGGTGATGAGGATGGAGCGATCCAGAGTAATCCTCCTCTTCTTGGTGGTTCTCTGCATCATATATTTCCTTTTCCGGACATAGGATATATCATGTATGTCAAAAAATTCATCCATGGGTTCAAAAATTTGTTGATCTCCCCAGGTGATCATATTTCCCAGACTCCCGATGGCGTATATTTGTTCAAGACTGGGTTCTTGAACCTCCTCCATGTGTTCTGAAGATTCAGATTTTGTTTGTTTCTCATTGGGAGGTTGAGTACTGATTGAAATCGAGGCATCAGGGGCAGGCTCAATACTTACTTGATAATCGGTCGTTGAGACACCGATTTCCTACCATGGAGCTTCTTCCTTTTGTTCAGCCGACTCTGGCTTGTCCGTCGGACTATCCTTTTGAGTTCTTGGTACATCAAGTAGTTCAATGTCTAAGACATTTTCAAGCTCCTGGTCATTCTATGAAGGGATCCAAATTTGAGCATCAGAAGCTAGGGAATATGCCTTCTCCGACTCCTTTTCCTCTGTGATCTATACAGGAGTCACCAGGGATACCTCCAAACTTTCTTCATCATCATATATGTTTATGAATTTACGGAGGGGGTTTCATGCACTTTCTTTCTCTAATGTTCTTACTATCTCAGGTTGAGATGAAACATCCCTCGGTGATCCATCATGTGGCATTGTAACTTTAGGGTTATCTAAATCGACGATTTCATCAATTTCTATTAGCTCAAGGCCACTTGGACCTACCCGTCTTTCATTTGGGTTATAGACAGAGGCCCCTATTATTTCTATGAGGTATAGTGTTATAGAAATATTTTCCTCAGTACCCAAAGAAATCTTGCACAGAGGGCCTTATTCCATTTCCCTACGCAGACTTATCTTCCTTATTAATAAAATCCAGAGACAAAAATGCAAATTTTTCCACTTGTACGCATCTTGCACACTATACAACAAGCATATACCCAGGTTGCTCCACTACAACCCGGGTACATCGAGATTTGTGCCAGAAAATGAAAATTAACTGTTGGGCTTCCATGTCACGAGAGGATATCTTTGATCCTTGGCCTTCCATATACTAGAAACGTTCTGACTCATCCCTTTAGTTGCATTTTGAATTCTATAAATGAGCCAATTCCAAGCTATGGAAAAGGATAAAAATTCAACTTTGAGAGCAAAGTTACTCTAGAGAAATTATTTACTTCATATTGAGTATGCATCCCTTTGTCCTTTAAGTCTGGACATAGTGTTAAGCCCCCAAGCTCTTCCCTTATTGATGGAGAACCTCATTGTCTCCCTTCTATGAGCTTGCCTTTGATGGAGGATTGAAGTGGTGGAAGCCCAGCTAGAAGGAACTTAGTTTCTTGGTTCCAAACCGTGCCGACACGAAAGTTTGTAATATTTTCACTTCTGCTGATCATTTATTAATAGAAATACTCTCTTCCCATCCAATTGATATCTTGCAAATATATGAGTTACTATACATGGGTGTATTTGTTATGTATATTGATGGATTATGGTATTTAATGTGCTAACCTTTTATACTTCCACCATATTCTTGTGTTGCTCGTTTGTTGAGAACTTGTTGCAGGTATAGAGCTTTAGGTCAAAGTGCTCAATGGTGGACATCATCGAACATCTGGATGAGGTAGGATTCTTTCTTATCTCGCTTGCACATTGGTTTATATAGCATGTTGTTGGGATAGAGTAGATTTCTATAGTCATTTCTGTCTGTTGGGGTTCACCCTATCCATAGAGAGATTTTCCTTGTAACAGAATTGGCGACCATACTCGAGATTGAATCTTCTTTCTTAGGGTTTGGAGTACTTTTCTCCTTATTTTCTCTCATTTCAGTTGTGGTTCTTGTCGCATCATTGCTTGACAGTTTATGGTAACTCTGGGTCTGAGTTCTCATCCTTTCTCCCTTGCATGGCCTTGTTTTAAAGCATATACGCACCTTTTTCCTTGACACTCATGTACATATGTTGGTTGTCTCACTGCAAGCTGCGTATATACGCTTTGTTTTCCTAAACAGTCGTGTACATAAGTTTTCCTTGCCTTTTCTCTTGGTTTGGTGTTTTTTGGGTGGGATTTGATGCTTGCTGAGACTTATTGGGTCTCTGTAGTGCTTGTTAAGTGCTTGTGCGATGACAGGAAACCCTCTTTTGGTTGAATTTTTGGGTGAAGTATTTCTCTTCATCTTTTCATTTTTTATTGTCCTTGCACATTGGGCTAGGTGTTTTGCTGCTTGGTATCCTACTTGAGTTGTCTCCTTTTATACATGATAGGGTTATATATCAGGTTACTTTTCATTCCATGCATTTTTAGTTTTGTTATATTGAAAATACAAAAAAAAAAAAACATTTTGCATTGCTTGGCATTTTTGTCTTTTGAATATTTATCATTAGCTTAGTGCATATAGTCAAAGATTGCATTTTTACTTCAAAATTGTAGAGTTGAATTTGAAAATTGCATCATTTTTAGAAGCATATCATTCATTGAAAGTTAAAGTTAGGACTTTGCATTATTTTTGTATTTACTTTTCTTGCAGAGTCATAACACCATGAGTTTCTCTACCATACATTTTTGAGTAATCACGGCCATTAAAATCAACGCTATAATTTAAAATTGATTAGTAATGATTTTATTTTTCTAGGGTGCACAAACTAGCCTAGGATTTAGTGCCTTGGAATAGGATTTTGTGAGTAAAATTCTCCAAGGAAATTAGATCAACATATGTGTCTGAGTTAAGGACTAGAGAAATCCATTGTATAATTGGTAAGATCAGGAGGCTTTGCTCACACCGGAGTTAATCACGAGGTTGCACAAAGTTGGTTGAAGGGATATCCCCCTGATACCTTCCTAGCGTCAAAGATATTTATGGGGATCTATTTGTATCTAGCGATCTTGTTAGTTCCCTCACCTTTGTGAGAGGTGGTGTTTTCAAGGTTTTGGGCTTTGATACCCTTCCAATATAGTGGACCTGACTTACAAATTCTCTCATGTGCATCGGTTATACAATGTTTTATTAGTTGCTTGACTTAGATGTCTCATAGGTTACTTACAGGGGTTAGTCTGTAGGTACCTTGGGTTAGATAAGGTTCAGACAACACACAACCTTAATGGAGGATTACCTCTCTGGGGGGATCTGATCGACTGGTTGTTAAGCCCACGAGGGCCCTTATAAATAATTTTTTTACCTCCGATCTTTATTAGGGAGTCTCAGGCCCCTCTTGGGAGAGACATACCTTATTTAGGGAGGGAGGCCACTCAACCACTTTACCCCATTTGCATGCATATTGGTCATTTGACTTTTGGTGTGCTCTTTGATTACTAGTTGGCCTTCGGATATATTTTTATATTTAGAATCTTAAGTCATCGTGGAGTCAAACTAGCCTCCCCACCGCTCTCATCGCTTGTTATAGTTACCACTGGATATAGAGTATTTTCCTTCTAAAAGGCATAGAGATTATTATACGTGGTACACACACATCCATCATTCAGATTTGTGATTCTACAAGGATGAGTATTGAGCCTAGTCTTCTGAACACTGGGATCCATTCAACTCCCATGCCTACTATAGTTAATGGCACCCCTTCAACTCCTGCAACCTCTATGGTCGCAGTGTCGGAGGTACCTATCATTACTATGGCCTGGCCTATAGTAAATGCTCAAGCTATTGCCTCGAAACCTTTTAGGTCTCTTGGCCACTCACCGACCTACAATGTTCAGTCCATCCCTATGTCTTCTAGTCCCTTTTCTTATGGTATGCCCAACTTCACTTCATAGTTTTTGAACTCCATCCCACATGGTGGCCGTAATTCTAGCATTGGGCTTAGGGGAAGTACACTTCCCTACACTCCTTTTTCATTTGGTGGATCTCAAATCCCTAAAATGACTCCTAATATGGGAGGTATTCATGCTTTTAACCCTGGTTCCAATCCTCGTACTTATGGGTGGAATAATCAATCTGGTGGAAAAGCTTCGGCTCAAGTTCCATCCTACAACCCTACCTCCTCGGTGCAGATTCTGACCAATACATTTGGCATGAACAGTCCACCTCTATCCTCCAAATTCCAATCTAGAGGAGGTTAGTTTCATGCTTTGGGCAACCCCCAACCCGAATCCAATCCGAATGGGAAAAATTTCTATAACCCTCAATAGAACATTCCAACTGGAATGATGCCCAACCATCCTTTTATGAATTAGCCTAATGGAGGGCCTTATAATTCTATACAGGGCCATGGTGTTTACCAGCATCCTGGATGGCCTGTAGTTCCACAAGCACAATCTTTCCTGGGAGATTGGGGCTAGATGTCACAATCCCATCTCCCTTTCCTAGACACACTTAATCTGCCAAATTTGCATAAGTTAATTAATGACCCTATGAGTCACAATCCTACATGGCCCCCCGTCCCCACCAAAATTCATTCAAACATCCCAAATTTTGAGGGTAAGAATGGAGAGGATCCTGGTAATCACGTCACTACCTTTCACCTTTGGTTCTCATCGAACTCCCTTAATGACGATTCTATTCATTTGAGATTATTTCAACACACCCTCATCAGAGTTGTTGCAAAATGGTATATTGAGCTACCTAGGGGGCATATGGGACTTTCAGTCAGTTGGTGATGGTCTTCCTTAACTACTTCCATTTTCTCATTCGTTATGATGCTATCCTAGAATTGTTGTCAACTTTACGCCAGGATACTGCCACTCATATCTCAAACCATATCTAGGAGTGGCATAGAGGAAGAGGTTGATTAAGACCCCTATACGCCTAATATTTCTTTTAGAATGGTTTCTTAAGTCTTTGCACACTCCTATCTCGAAGGATGTTGCTACTTCCAGGGTTAACACTAAGGAAGAATCGATCTTTAGGGCCCAACAGTTAGACTTGATATATCTTCAGTATGGGATGTTATACCACCTTCTTCTTGATGCACCGTGGTCAAGTTACAACCCTAGGAAAAATCATGCACCTCATGATAATGGCATTATAGGTGCCACCAATGTAAATTTCACAGTATCGGTGAAAAACCATTTGAAACATTTGTCTTTAAACCAGTCTTCTGGAGGGCCAACTTCATCTGTGTGTTCCAATCCCACTCAATCGACGGATGTTTATTCCATGAAATCGTCGACCAACCCAAATGGTAACCAGCAACCCGAAAGGAATAAGAAGAAAGGATGTAATAACCATAAGGGTGGGAAAAATGGTAATAAACCCAAGGAAAATAATAATAATGAGAAGACAGGTAGTAATGCTGGAGAGGGAAAATGAGAAAGATGTAAGGTGAAGTTTCCCTATAAGATTTGCACAGATGATCACCTTACCCATTTATGCCCCAAACTTGCAGAAGTTGCGAGGCTATTATCTAAATCATACGTCTTGCTGATGAACCCATTCCCACATAATCATCACCTAGTCTCGAGCTCCTCAAATGCCAGAAATGCAGCTGGTGGGGGTCAAAACTAGGAGTCGCAAGATGGAGACTGTTTATGTATCAATCTGGTCGATGTGAAAATTAATGTAGCCACTCGATATCGATATTATATATCTAAACAAGTTATTCCTGGTCTAGAATCTCCTCCTCCTCCTCTAGAGACGACTTTACAAATTGAGAAACTAGAGCGACCACCTCATATTCTGAAAGGAGTACTCAAGCTCTCTACCCATAATCCAAATGCTAGAGTCTCCCATAACTACTCTATTATTGAGGTCTTGGGTCAAACCTTTTGTGTGATGTCAGATTTGGAGGTACTCCAGATGTGTCCTTCACAGAGGAATGCCTTACTCTCTGCTTTAGGAGCTCTAGAACCCAGTGGCACAAAATTTATCAAGTTTGACGTCACAGATGTTAATCATTTCTTGCATTACCATGTGGATTCCCAAATCCACGTGGATTACTCAAAGTATACCTTCAAACATGTGGTTTTTGATGAAGGCGCTACTACGTGTGTGATGTCCCTGGTTTGTTGGAAAACTCTCGGTTCTCCGACTCTTTTGAAGTCATCGAACATGTTGACTGATTTTGACAGTCATTCCTTATTCCCTCATGGTATTCTCCCTACCTTTCAAGTACAGTTAGGTGGGAAGACGGTAGAGGTATTTCATGTGCCTCTTTATTATAACCTGTTACTAGGTCACAATTCAACTTATTCTATGATCGTCTTTATGTCGTCTGTCTTCTGTACTCTTTGTTTTCCTCATGAAGGGAAGATCATGACGATCGATCAGTTACCCTTTGCATGCTCTAGTCTTAATGCATCTATTGGATCGTCGATCCTTGTGATCGATAATTCTCAACCAGCAACTAAGAATATTGGTGTGGAAATTTATTCTTCCCTTATGGGTACTTTCGACTTCACGACACCGATTCACCACATTTATGCCATGTATAGTAGGCCTGTCTCGAAAGGGAGGTCCATTCCTTTCCACACTTCTTATTTTAGTGATTCATGGACCATACCTTCCCCAAATTTGTCTTTTGAAGGTTAGTTTCATGATGGAATGGACATGCCACTATCGGCAACAAAGATTGCATGTCACGTTGTTCTCGACTCTTCCATTGATCCTGATCCTATTCCCTCGTCGACGGACGAGCAGGATCTCATTCTTGGGCCAATGTGGGCCACTTTGTTTTCTTGTTCACATGATTCACTTGATGAGACTTTCCTTCAGACGAATCTATCATCAAATCCATGAATGGTTCTGACAAACCTTGGGATGATATGCATCACCGCTCTTATTTTCTCCCAGAGATTGAAAGAATAGAACAAGATTATTTTCGATCTACTTTGAGTGAGATAGTCGGTCACACCTTAGTTCCACTTGATATGAATGAAATTTATGCCGAAGAAAACATGGTGAGAATTTATCCTACCCTCATGATCGACATCTCTCGTACCCCTAGAAACGTTGAAAACGTAAATATTGGTGCAGATTGTTCACCAGAAGAAATCTTGATCTACACTAAACTCTTCAAGGAATTTCGAGATGTATTTGCTTGGTATTATGAAGAGATGCCAGGAATCAACCCTCATATTTTCGAACATGACAATAGAACTTATCTGGATGCTAAAATTGTTTGGCAACGTCTTATAGCTTTAAAACCTCGGAAGGCCCCTACTATTAAGGCAAAGGTGGAGAAGCTACTTAATGTTGGTTTCATCTACCTAGTTCCCTTGACTGAATGGGTATCCAACCTCGTTCCTGTGGATAAGAAGTAAGGAACCATCCATGTATGTATGGATTTTCGTGACCTGAACAAGGCCTGTCCTAAAGACAACTTTCCCATACCTTTCGTCAATCAGATTCTCGATGAGTGTGAGGGAAGCGAAGTATTTTCTTTTATAGACAGATTTTCAGGATATAACCAAATTCAAATCAAACCCAAGGATCAACACAAGACGACATTTATTTGTCCTTGGGGTACTTTTTCATACCATAAAATGCCTTTCGTCCCTAAAAACATCGGAGAACCTTTCAATGTGCCATGACTTTCAATTTTCACGATCTTAAGCACATAGTTGAAGCTTACCTTGATGATATTGCTGCTCACTCTCACAATAGAACAAATCACATTATGCACCTTCAACTCGTTTTTGAAAGATGTCGTTATTATAGAATATAATTAAACCCTCACAAATGCATCTTTTGCGTTAAGTCTGGTTATCTTTTGGGTTTTCTAGTTTCTGAGACCGAGATGGTAGATCCACTTAAGGTTGAGGCAATACTTCAGTTTCCTGCCCCGTGCATGATTAGACAAATTCAGCGTTTACAGGGGAAATATAACTTTCTTCGTTAGTTTATAGTGAAATATGTCACTATCACTAAAGGTTGCATGTGTATTTTGAAAAAGAACACCCCTTTTATCTGGGATGAGCGGGCCTAGGAGTCCTTTGATGATTTGAAGAAATATTTGGTGTCGATGCCTCTATTGAAGTCTCCTAACTACAATAGAGATTAATTTATTTATATCTCCACATCTAAGGATACGATTGGTATGGTTCTGGTTCAGGAGGATGATGAGCTCCACGAGCACATCATCTACTACCTTAGTCAAATGTTAGTCGGTCTTAAATGTAATTATACTCATGTTGAAAAGATATCTTTAGCTTCCATTCACGCAGTCCAACATTTGTGTCATTATATATTACTCTATAAGACTATTTTGGTTGTGGATGTCAATACACTTCAATACGTCCTTACCCGACTTATCATAGGGGGAAAATATAATAAAGGGATTATCATTTTACAAGAGTTTGAACTCAATTTCGCTTCCGTGAAATCTAAGAAATATCTAGTCTTCACAGAGTTAATATATGATTTTCCATGATTAGATGAGGATGTTATCCATGTTGATTCATTTGCAGATGAGCACAATTTTCTTGTCTCGTCATCTGACCAGGATGGAGACATTATTCTTTATATTCAAACCTTGAAGTTCCCTCAGCATCTCTCACGAGATCACCGACAACATATAATATACCAAGCTAAGAAATATACTATCATCAGTGACACTTTGTATCACCAAGGAATAGAAAATATCTTGCGTCTTTTTTTAACTCATGGAGAGGATGAGTCTATCCTAAGCGATTGCGACAATGGGGCTTGTGGTGGTCATATATCCGAGCTTGTGACAACCCAAAAAAATTCACGAGTCAGTTATTTCTGGCATACTATCTTTAAATATTGTATTGAAGCAATTAAGAAGTGTCGCCCCTTCCAGGTGTTCACTCAGAAAATGTGCTTGCATCCAGCCTCTCTTCACCCAATCATTACTGTCGGTCCCTTCACAAAGTGGGGGGTGGACTTCATAGATTTAAACCCAACTTAGACTGGGGACCATCAACACATTATCGTGGTCATCGAATAATTCACTAAGTGGGTCGAGGCCATTCCTATTGTTAAATACGATGGGAAGATTTCAAGCTTCTTCGTACTCAATCAAATTATCGCCTGGTTCGGTATCTCGAGTGATATTGTCACTAATCATGGAAGTCACTTTAAGAATGAGATGATGGAAGAAATAGAAGCTAATTTTAGGTTTAGACACTGTCATTCTTCTCCTTAATACCCCTAGGAAAATGGACAAGTAGAGGACGTCAACAAGTCTTTCAAGACCATTTTTCAAAAAATTGTTAGTCAAAGCAAGTCTGACTAGCAGATCTTGCTATATCCTACACTCTGGGCATACCAAACCTCAGTCAATACTGCCATCATATTTTCCCTTTTCCAGTTAGTACACGGTGTGGAGTATATATTATCTATTGAATGCAAAATCCCTTCTCTTAAGTTGGAAGTCGGGTTCCTACCTTACACTTCCGATCTCGAGCAACGCCTTATACACCTAGAGAGTCTTGATGAGCAGCGTCAAGATGCCTCTGAAAATATCGAGGTGAACAAAATATGTGTTAAGGTCCAGTACAATAATTTTGTCTATCCTTGGTTGTACACTGAGGGTCACTTGGTCCTCTTGTATGATCAAGCCAAAGAACCGCTCCGGGCAGGAAAGTTTAGACCCATGTGGAACAATCCTTATATCATGTGACGTGTGTTAGAAAAAGAATCCTATGAGTTAGAATATTATGAAGGGAATAGATTGGTTGAGCCCAAAAATGGGCTCTACTTAAAAATATATTATGCTTGAGCCCCAAGCCTGAGCAAAACTCTCTGTATACTAATGTAATTTAGTGCATATATATTTTTCTTTTTGTCTTTGGGTTGCTTATCGAGTTTTCACTTGGTTTGCAGATGTCAATGGAGTCTTCAATCTACCTAGGATTCACAGATGGATCTAGTTGTCATACACAGAACTTGGCTCCCACTGCTTGGGTAGTTTACTCACCCGAGGATCTACTGGTGTCTTCAGGTGGCATATTCCTAGGGTCGTCCATGAACAATGTGTTTCAATATAGCATTGTTATAGAACTTTTACGCGATGCTATCTCACATGGAATTTGTTCATTAGAAGTTCTCCTGGATTCCCATTTAGTATTATGTCAGTTCAATGGCAGTTACCGTGTGCGTGATCCTACTTTACTCTGACAATTTCTACGAGTACGTCTTTTAGAACGAAATTTTGATTTTATTACATATTATCATATTCCTAGGAGTTCTAATCATGTATCTGATGTTTATGCTAATTTCATTTTAGATTAGCATTTGTCACATAATTAAAAGAAAATAAAACCATCTCATCAATGTACACATTGTAAAATATAAGTAAATCCGAAGATCCTTTTTTATATATTTCAAACAATATGATGTTTATAGTACAAAATTAGGGCTAATACGCTCAATACACATGTACAACTGGTATTACAATATCCCACGACATATACTCCTGTGGCATCATATGTGTGTCATGGTAGCAAACCACGACATTTTTGAGACGCCGAAAGAGTCGTACCCATGCCCTGGGTACACCAACCACCTGTCCCTGCATGGCTTCACGAATATCCTCTACCTGAACCATGGGAATCCTGTGAGTCAAATGTGATAGGTTCCCCTGCACATTTTGTAGGACCCTCTCAGCTTCTCCTCCCACCGCCTCATCTCCCCAGTTCCTCCCTCGATGTCAAGGGAAGCCTTCTGGTCGTTGTGGACCCACGTCTACGTTGCACAAATGTCTAGTCAATACATAAGAACCATCCAAAAATATTTTTGTTCTATTATACAAAAATACAAAAAAAATGAAATATGTAAAAACAATTGGCATACCTATGTCACCGTAGGTGGTCCCTAGTGGGAGTGGTATGTATGGATCTCCTTTGAAGTCAATACTATTGTAGGAATAGTCAACAAGAGCGATGACATGTCACCACCACCAGTAGAATAAATACTTGTTGTACGGGGTCGGAACCCTACATCCCCTCTGCTGCCTGATTACCTCATTCCATTGTGCCATGGATGGATCATGAGGTCCTCTCAGAAGAATCTTGACTCTAGGTCCTAAAACTGGAACCCACTCAAAAAATAAACTGCATAGGATAGAGGCAAACCCAAAATTCCTTTTACTCCCCTATTTTCACTCTTTCAATTGGCTCTTCATATTATCCATTAGTGAGGTACACTAGTCATATACTGTGGGTCTCGTACACTGTACTGCATAGAACATGAGCGGCCTTGATGCCTGGTGTAATGAAGCCGAACCTGTGATCTTGGTCAATACTAGGACAATAATCTTCAGACAGAGATTGTTTATTTCCTGGATAGGGACTTGAATTCCTACCTTAGGCGTCCATGCTACATAGTGGGCGTCGATATATTCCTCTATATTCATCCTGCTGTCTGCTCCCCATGATTTGAGGTTTACAACCTCTCCTCGACACGATAGACCAGTGAAAAATTAAATGTCCTCTACTTCAATTCTCAATGGTTGTGCATCGAGATTGAATCTCTCACTCTTAGGGTCCCAGTAACCCACCAACATCTTGAGCAACCTCAAATGGGCTCTCATTCCTTTGAGCACCCAAAATTTATACAAGACACATCGCTTTAAGGTCATGTGGGCCCCCAGATCTCGATCTACAGTAGCATTGACCTCCTCGTGCTCTCTCTCTCTCTCTCCATTCAAGAATGATACTGTCAAAGACAAATCAAAAATTGAGTTAGAACCCTTCCAAATGATTGTTTTTGTTCCTGTAAACGATCTACTTTACCTACAGTCGCGTGTAGGGATTGATATACCCACCCTATAGTTTACATAGGGGTGTATAACTCATCATATACGTGACCTGATTGAAGACAACCCACGTACACTGAAATCTACACTTTGCACCCTCAATAACTAAAAATTTAGAACCTAATTCAAAATTTTAATCCACTAAAATTGAAGAGGAAGAGAACAAGAATTACCTGATCCAGATGGTTTGTGATTTCGTTTCCTGATGCTCCCACAATCGTCGTTTGAATCTCGGAGGTATTTTGGTCCGATTTGCACTAGTTGGGTAAAAAATCAAAATGGTATAGTAATTTTGGATTTTGTTACTATTTCTAAATTATTTTTACCCACTTTCTATAGTTTTAAGCCATTTTTTCACCTAATGGACTAATACAAAGGTGGATCGATTTGGTTTTTGGAGTTTTAACCTGGGATTCTTGCAGATTTCAACGTTATGTTGGTCATTCGTCACCACAGGCGGGGATTTTCATTACCCAACACATAGGATAGGTATGCACTCCATTATACTTTTTTTCATTATCCTATAACTGTCACTTTTTATGCCCTAGGTATGAACCCATTTGTTGCGACACATAACCTTCCATCTACTATAAAGTCTTGTCATTATCAAGTGGTAGAGACTTACTGAACATGGGTTCCCTAGTTAGATCCAGTACTACATTTGGTGCCCATGCCAAGATTTTTTCATAGGACCGAGAGTCCCTCACAGCTCATGCTTAAATTTATGCTGAGCCTCACTTCTCATTCATAAACATATGGCCTTATAACCCAAGGAATCCCAAATGAGTTTAATTTAAGATCTTTTTCAACTCGCCTAAAAAGAAAAAAGATTGTTGAGTGATTTGTCCCTTTCACACTGGTTAAATTGGACTTGAAAGGTCATGAGTCTTAGTTAAGCTCTTTTCTGACTCGTTATCAAAAAGTGAAAATATTGCCGAGTGAACTTGTTTCTTTTACACTCGTAAATTGGCTTTGAAAATCCATCTATTTGGCACAAGTTTATCCCTTTTTCACACCAAGTAGACTAAAAGACATAAAAAGGAGATTTTTGGCGTTAAGTTGTGATTGCATCTCATGACCTTGCTTGCAATGTTGAGCCTATAGTCGATTCTTTCTTTACATTATAAAATGTTTCCCTCAACAATTTTTCATCCTCAACCAAGGAGAGCCTTGATTATATCCTTTGCAATTTGACACCCTATACCTACGAGGGAACATTCCCCAGAGTGTCCATATCCGGCATGCATTTACCTACATTGAGCATAGGTATGTTCCACTTCTCGAACTATTTTTTCTTACTCATGACACTCGTTTCCTCTTCTTTATCATAGCATTCATTTGTCTATGAAAAAACAAAAAAAAAAAGGACGGGCGGGAAGGGAGTATTATCTTATATCGGCAGTAGTCGTGTCACCTTTGAACAGAGCACAAAGTTATTTGATTCCATTCATCATCATAATTTTTGTATTAACATGGCCTTAGGAAGCTAAGCTTGTTACAGAGTCTTCTCTACCGACTGGTTACTCTTCTAGTCCCTACAGATAATTTCATTGATGCCTCCTCCATCTCATGGTTTCATCATTGTGTCTATGCTACCGGAGTCCTCCATATGTCTAATTCTCTTGTTCAAAGGAAGTCTATCAACTTATGTCGGCCACTCCTCAAAACTCTTGACTTTGCATGTCAGCCATACCCTCAGTTTGTCTTAGAATCACATGATACTATAGTCCTATCATGCATCCTAGCCCTACTTTCATCATTGGTAGGTAACCTTGAACCCAAATGTCGACATTTCATCATTGGTCATTGATTGGGTGGTTTCCCTTGTGCTCAATGGTAAGACATCTATTCACACATTGGGATTTGTGCAATTTCTTGGATTCCATTAGCCTTATTGGTGGTTTCCTCTCCTTTGTCAGTAGTTTTCATCATTGACTATTATTCAAAGGGTCTTTTTTGTGTACTTCTTGCACTTGGCACACACGTGAACATGTTCGTGAACATGTTCTTCATCTGATTTCCACCAAATCATGAAGCTCCTTCTTTGTACCTCATGTTGACTGATGAGATATGCCTTAATTCTCTCCTTTCGGTGGGTCTCTTTCCATCGAATTCAGTCCATTTATTCTAGAAATGGGACCTATAGTCTTATGAGTACCTTGAGGCTTGCAGTCATCAGTGGTAGGCTCTCTCGCCATTGACAGTTAATAATACATCAATGTCTCCTGATCGATGGATTCTTCAGGTGTTTGACACTGACTCCTTTATTCACACTTGTAAGAATGTACTCAGTGCCTTGATACCTACTTTCATTATTGGTAGGTTGTGTCGCATTTGTTAACGATTTACATCAATGACCAATAATCAAACAATCTCTCATTGTGTTCGACCTCAACTCCTTTATTCACATAATGTAGACTTGCACCTTTGGCGGATTGTGTAGAAGACTTGAATAAATCACTATGTGGCCGCAACTTTCTTGAGTTGTTGCATCCTTTTCATTGGACCGGTACCTATATGACTTCAATAATCAGGGGAGATCAGATTGTAATCCATGGTATACATATATCTTCAGAATGGTTTTGCGACTAATTCTACTAGGCCTTGTTTGTGACCATGACAACTATTGGCATGTAACCTCATTTGTATTTTCCTATTCATGGACACATACACTTGTTTGGTGTATTTTCACATGGATCTGCAGTGTAATTTTATTGGCAACCCTATATGCAAATTCAATGCAAAATGTAATGAGAAACTAGTTCCTCTAGCTGGTTCCCTACCACTCCACTTATCGTTTGTTTATAATGTATTTTGGTCATCGCTGATACTCCTATGACCTCAGACATTAGGGGGAATATGTTATAGTAAGATTTGTCTCACCCTAATAAATCTTGCACAGAGAACCTTATTCCATTTCCCTATGCAGACTTATCTTCCCTATTGATAAAATACAGA
The DNA here is from genome assembly GCA_032191745.1 of Picea mariana. Classification (NCBI taxonomy): domain Eukaryota; kingdom Viridiplantae; phylum Streptophyta; class Pinopsida; order Pinales; family Pinaceae; genus Picea; species Picea mariana. Next base: position 74,493 of record JASDQU010737277.1, read on the forward strand.
GACAAAAATACAAATTTTTCCACTTGTACACATCTTACACACTATAAAGAAAGCGTATACGCAAGCTGATCCACTACAACCCGCGTACATCGAGATTTGTGCCAGAAAATGAAAATTAAATGTCATTTTTCCATGTCACGATAGGAGATCTCTGATCCTTGTCCTTACATATACTAGAAACGTTCTGAATCGACCCTTCAGTTGCATTTTGAAGGCTATAAATGAGCCAATTTTGAGCTATGGAAAAGGAGAAGTATTCAACTTTGAGAGCAAAGTTACTCTAGATAAATTATTTAATTCATATTGAGTCTACATCCCTTTGTCCTTTAAGTCAGAACACAATGTTCATCCCCCAAGATCTTCCCTTATTGATGGAGAACCTCATTGTCTCCCTTCTATGAGATTTCCTTTTGTGGAGGATTGAAGTGGTGGAGGCCCAGCTGGAAGGAACTTAGTTTCTCGGTTCTGAATCGTGCCGACACGAAAGTCTTTAATATTTTCACTTCTGTTGATCATTTATTAATAGAAATACTCTCTTCCCATCCAATTGATATCTTTCAAATATATGAGTTACTATCCATGGGCGTATTTGTTATGTATATTGATGGATTATGCTATTTAATGGGATAACATTTTATACTACCACTATATCCTTGCATTGCTTGTTTATTGGGAACTTGTTGCAGGTATAGAGCTTTGGGTGAAAGTGTTGAACAATGGACATCATCAAACATTTGGATGAGGTAGGATTCTTTCTTATCTCACTTGCACATTGGTTTATATAGCATGTTGTTGGGATAGAGTTGATTTCTGCATTCATTTTCGTCTGTTGTGGTGCACCCTAGCCATACAAAAATTTTCCTCGTAACATCTAGGTCATATTGAAGCTGATCAATTACTTTCTTCACATGTTCTATCATGAGAAATCCCCTTTCCTGTGCATCCTTTGTCATAGGGAATCCTCTATCTTACACCGGGGCCATGAGAGGAACCTATGTTTCTTCTGCCACTCTGATTTATTCTATGGATATGAGGGCCTCTTGATTTGATTCCTCTATGGTCTATGCCTATTTCTCCAGGATCATGGTCTTAAACCTAGTCAATTTGGGGTCGACCATCCTTGCTACCACCTCGTCCCATTCCTGTGTATTTTCTGTGAAGACTTCATCTTCAAATTTATCGTGGGTGTACGACCAGCAGGAAGACACTTGTGAAGTGTGTTGCAAGAGTAGGCCCTTTGAATCATGTTTGCGTAATTGGCCTATATTGAACATGAACTCGAGTTGTCTCATCCCTTCTTGTTTGGCTTGAGTTGTGTCTTTAACCAAGTAGAAACCTACATGGAAGACATTAGGAATGAACACTCGCTTCTTGTCCTTGACCAGGGTGGCATTGTAGCCTTGGAATATGGTTTGATAGCATATCTCTCCTACTAAAAGATGATATGGGACATGAAATGGTAAGATATATGGTGCTCCAATGGCCTTGAACACCCTGATGTAATTGTCATGCTTGTCCAGGTACCAGTGGCCTAATTTGGAAATCATTTTCTTGGCCGCTGCCAATAGTCTTGGGCATTCCTTCTTAAAAATAATGAAATAAATTCGCGCGATGAATTCATCGCAGATGAGGGAGTAAGACCTTTTATACCTGTTCTCCCATATCATGCTGAAATAGACGTGGATCGAGAGCTCCTTGACATGCCATCTCAAATTCATGTCATTGAAGATGTTTCTGGTGCACATGACATCAAGTAGATATGAAGCCATGTAGAAAGTTGGTGTCTCTCCTTCCTTCGGCGTCTGAGCCTTTTGTATACAGATGCTTAGTTTTTTAGAAATGATCGCTCCACAATTGAAACCACTCCCAGAGATTGCCACAGCATAATCTAAGGGAATCCATACCTCTAAACATCTGGAGCAATCCTTCTCTCCATATAATCGGGAGATGAGAGCATCAAATATATGTATGGCTCTCTTAAGTTGGTCGTTTGGTACCATCTAGTGCTCCAATTGGTGTAATTATTGTCTTCCATCCACCATGAGGCCATCAACCGACTGGTGTCATGGAGCTCATAGAATTTCATGACGAAATGTGTATTTAGATGCTCCTTGGGGTCTCGAAGTTCATAGTATTTCTGGACCTCTACCGGTAAGAACACTCTGACACACCCACCATTTTCATCATTGATCAAACATTTATGGGTATCCATGTGGTTGATGAGCCATTTCAAGACTTCAATACAAGGAAATACAGGAGTTCTTCCAGCCACCATGTGCAGGTAGAACCATTGAATGTTCAGGAACACTTCATCGTCGAGTGCTCTTACATCTGGGTCACTCTGTGGGATGTATTTCAGGTATTCCTCTCGGCTGATCTTGTTAAAGAGTTCTCCCCATTGTGGGAGAGCCATCTTGGACCTTGTATTTGACTCTGTATCTCCAAAGTCCAAAGGATGAATAAAAACCTTCTTCATTTTTTTTTCTATGACAGGCTCCAGTCTCGGCGTGTATTCCAATTGTTTTTCGATTCCTCAAAAGGAGCCTTCGCCTACCTCTGGTTCTTTCAGCTTTAGTGCCCTCGACGATAATCTATTGGTTGGATTTCTTGGTGGAATTGTTCCTGCAACTTAAAATAAATTTTGGAGACTATGCAAAGAACAAAACCAGATAAAAAATATATCAACTGTAACCATGTAAAATCCACAGACTTGGATACATACCTGCAAATATTGCTAAACTTGGTTATTTTGATACTCACGAGACCTCTACATATTTTGAATTACTCATCTTGATTCTTTGGATGCTTTGGACTTCCTTGCGCGTAGAATGATTTCATTTACAACAGATCAAGAGAATTCAAACTAGGGAAGAACTTGTCATGTCGCATAAGCCATTAAATTTGGGTGATGAGTGAAATTTAAAAAAATATTCCGCTGAATCTCTGCAACTTAATTCCTTGCGGGTTGATGGTNAAACTAATGTGTGATTTGGTATTAATTGACCCCTTAAATTCTCAAAATATGATCGTATCTAATGCTAAAACGTCCCATCATGTTGCTCTCTCAGTGGGTGGATCAGGGAGTAGGGATGTGCTATGAATGTATTCACTAATGTCCTTATAAAAAATTTCGGATGCCGATCGATCTCACCATACAATGTTTTCTTGGAAAAGATGACTCGGAGGTGTGACTCAAACTTAGTGGACCAAGAATGACTCATTGTAAAACTAGACCATACGGTTATCCAATCTGGTAAAGACACGTGTCATTGAAGATCAGTGACCTAATACATGTGTATAAATCACAGTTGGGACTTTCCTTAAGTTATTCATTCGAAAACCAACCTTAGCTTGTTGATGTCGAAAAGTGTCCAGGGTCGGATATCGGTGAGAAACCTATCGAGTATTTTTATTCAGATTAGCTTCATTGAAAAAGTCTCGATGCCGAAACGTATCAGGGATCGGTGATTGCGGAATATCTTTAGCATGGTCAGAATGTTTGTCATGATATTTTTAGGATTGCCTTGATTCCGATAAGCACATCGGGCATCGACTATCGATGATATCTTTTCTCTCTTTGTTAATGTTTATTCCCCTCGTCTTTTACCGATGTCGAAGGGGAATCATATATCGATGATATCCTTATGCAATACTTGTCTCAAAACAAAAAATTCCTTTTGTCGATAATGATGAATATCGATGCTCGACGAATGAGGTCTCCCGAGTGGTTATTTTCCTTCTTTGAATTCCTTTAGATGTTGAATCTGAGCACGCCAGGTGAAATGTTTCGATTGTTTGATTTTTTATTCAGGTTTTAAGTCCTTTTAATTCATGGGGTTTCATAATTTCAAAAAAACCTGAATAGGTAATGAGGCTCATGATAATAATCAAATACAAAACATTTCTCAAGATGAAGTCGAATCAGACAGTGAAAATATCAAGTGGTACCCAAAAAGTAGAAAATTTGACATAGGATTTTTAGGGTGTATTGAGTGCTCAAAAAATGGTGATTTACTGGGTGAAAGAAGAATCCATGTTCCTTTCTTGGGATTGGCTGATGAAAAAGTTGGTTAAGAACTTAACTGGTTTTTTATCAGAGCCTCTTTTATCCTTGCGTTTGAAATTCCCTGGTTGGTGCATTTGGGCCTGCCTATGAGGCTTTCAAACTTTATTCCACCTTTGTTTCCTATAACCCTGACTCACGCCCCCTTTGAAAAGAGTCTATAAAAACATTCAATGGCACTAGGCACTTTAGTTACCCTTATTCACTTGCTACGGTGTTTCTTTGCTTCCAAGGAGCGTCCATAGCCCCGACAGAGAAACCCCGATGTCACAGACCTTGCTCTGTTGCCAACGAGCGTCCATAGCCCTGAAAGAGTTATCTTCATACCCTCTCCTACTGTGTGCTCATTTGATATAGTTGATTTTATTTTGGCAGAATGCCCTAAGTGAGTGGGAGAGGAGGACAACTGTTATTTGCATAATGAGATGGTTAAGGTGAAATTTTGCTAGCTCTGTCTCTGAGGTACATGTAGTCCTTTCCATCTTACCATCTTTCCCTTAAGGTTTTACTAGACCACTAGGCAGACACTTCATCACTTTTCTGAGGTTTCTCATTTGCGTAGGTTAGGTAGAAGACCCCTCAAAGCAACCGTAGGTCCCCTAGCACTTATTGTGTTTTATGTGAGAGATGAGTTAGTAACATAGTTCATTATATCGCATGATTTAAGGTCAGCCATTTTCTTTCTAAACACAATCTTCAAAAGAGTATAATTACAAATAGCGAAAGACAAAACAAAAATGCATTCCGCAATCAACCTATCTAAAACAAACACTGTGAAAACATAAACACATTTTTTTATTTTTTTATTTTTTAAATGGAAATATTGTTTTAGGGATTGGTCATTCACCAGGAGGGCGTTAGGTTCCCCCCTTAGATTCTACAGATGATACATTCCTACCCCAATCTTCTCGGCCACCTGGAAAGGTCTGAGCCATAGATTTTGAAACTTAGAATGTTTTCCTTTTCGTCTCATTTGCTCTATCCCATTTTAGGACTAAGTCTCCCACTTCAAAATTATTCTCTTTAGCCTTATGCTTATCAAACCACCTTTTCACTATCTACTGATGAGCTATGAGATTTGATTTTTATTTCTCCCTTTCTTCTTCCATCATGAGGAGGGTATCAATTATTTGTTGTATGACTCATGAGGGATGTCCTTTTGAATCCTAAGCAAGTTGAAGGGATGGAAGATATAGTCTGTTTGAGAGAATGGCTTCATGTCCATATAACAGAAAGTATGGGGAATTCCCTATAGCTTGCTTGGGTGTAAATCTATCGGCCCATAAAGCATTGTGGAGTAAACTGTGCCAATTCCTTTGGTTCTCTGCAATTGTTTTCTTTAATATCCTTACTAGGTTCTTATTCGTTGATTATGCCACTCCATTACCCTATGGATAGTAGTTTGCAGAGTATCTAATTATGATTCCTTTATCTAGAGAAAACTTTGTTAATAAGGTGGAATAAAAGTAAGTTGCATTATCAAAAACAAGGACGGAAGGCACACCAAACCTTGTGATTAGTTGCTTTTCTATGAATTAGATCACCAGCTTCTCGTTTACATGAGTCAGAGGGATGGATTCTACCCATTTAGTGAAATAATATGTGGCGGTTAGTATGTATATATGTTTTTTTGAATAGCTCGGTGTAATTTGTCCTATGATATCTAACCCCCATTGCTCGAATTGCCCAGAAACAACCACCAGTTAGAGTAGGACAACTTCTCTGTTCTCCCTTCCCGCGCTTATTTGACCAGTTTTACAGTTTCTAGTATATGTGTGAGCATCCTTGAACAAGGTAGGCCAATAATATCCATCTCTTAGTATTTTATGAGCAGTGGTGTTTCCTACAAAATTTCCACTAGCAGGACCATCATGGAGTTCCTTTAGAACTTTGTCTACATCTTCACGTTCAAGACATATTAAAAGTACTCTGTCATAATTAACATTGAAGAGCACCAAATTTATGAGGCGATATTGTGCGGATCTTAACCTGAGGGCTCTCCTTTCCCTAGGGTTTAAGTTTTCTAGGGAAGTTCCATGATGCGGGAGATAAGTTAGTTTCTCGTACCAAGACTCATGCCCTGGGGAGACGTATGAAGCTTCACCACACCATAATGTCAATTCATTCTCCCATCTGGGGTCTTCATTTACTTGGTCTTGGGATTCAATTGATAGTTTTAATAACCCTTTTCCTTTAACCATTTTAGCAAGTTTTATATCTAGATCAAATTCTTGGACTATTTCCATCCAGTTTCCTCTTCTTTCCCCCATCTCTTATTGAGTAAATAGGGATCGGACTGCAGGGTGAGGAACGATGGCTTTAGTATGGTTCTTAAGGATGTAAGTTCTGAAGTGTTTTACTATCTTGTATACCGCATAAGCCTACTTGTCTATAGCAGGGTAATTTAGCTTGGCCCCTTGGAGATTAGTTCTCATGAATGATATTGGGGCCTGTTCACTGTCATCATCCTTTTGAGTCAATATTGCAGCTAGTGATTGGTCAGACACCAAATTGTAGAGAAAGAAATCTTTGCTGAAATCGGGACTTCGTAACACTGGAGGTTGAGATATTGCAGTCCTAATATTGTTGAAATCCCTCTTTCGTTCATCATACCACTTAAATTCAACATCTTTACAGATAATTTTTTGTAAGGGTTTGATAGTTTCGGTGAAATTGGGGGTGAATTTCCTCACAAAAATGATTTTTCCGAAGAATGATTGCATAGCCTTTTTGTTGTGAGATAATGGAAGCTGAGCTATAGCTTTAATCCTTTCTAGGTCTACGAGAATCCATGCTTGGGATATAATTTGGCCTAACAACTTACCTTCCTTGACACCAAAAATAGTTTTCTTAGGGTTAAGGATATACCGTATTTCCTACACCTTTCGAAAATATGGGTTAAATGTTGGATGCGATATTATATGTTCTTTGAATACATAGTCATGTCATCCAAATAGACTACTACACACTTGTTGATTAGTCCCCGAAATGCTATGTCCATGGCCCTTTGGAAGGTCGCTCCTACATTGATTAACCCACAGGGCATGCATTTATAAGAGAAGGTTCCCCACTTGGTTCAGAAGGTAGTTTTCAAGTGGTATTCTTATGAAACTACAACCTGGTTGTAACCTGAGAAACCGTCCAGTAGGGAGAAAATCTCAGAGCCTGACACGGTCTGCAAAAGTTTCTCCATGGGTGGGACTGGGTAGTTGTCCTTTTCTGAAGCTCCGTTGAGGTTTCTGAAATCTACACATAGGTGGATCTCCCCATAATTGTTCCTCACAAGGAACAAATTTGCTACCCAGGTAGAGTGTCTAACCTGGAAGGTGATTTTGGCATCTAATAGTTTCTTTAATGCTTAACACATGAGAGGTTCTAGGGATGGGTGGTACTTCCAGAGCTTTTGTTGGAAGGGTTTCACTTCAGTTTTTAATGGGATAGTGTGTTGGCTGATACGAGTATCATAAGTTTTCAAATATCGGTAGGACCAAGGAAAAACATCTTGATATTGTATGAAAAGTTTGAGATAGTCCTTCCTTTCCTCTTTAGATACTGTCTTTCATAGATTTATATTCTTGGGGTTTTTCGAGGTTCCTAGATTTATAGTTTCATGCATGGGATAGGAACTCCCCGTCTTTATGTTGTTTGACCCTTTGAACCTTTCTCTTAAGTCAAACAAGTTTTCTAAATTAGGTACCCCTTTTGGTATTATGTGAGATTTTGATTTGTCAGTCGGCTGATCTGTATGAGGATTGGTTTCTACTAATTGTTTTTGGAATACTTCATCGTCAATAGCCAAGTCTTTAAAATTATCCTAATTGGTCGAAACGTTTATGATCTGTTCATCTCCTTCAAAGACCTTACAATAAGAAATATTGTTGGGCACCGACGGTTTGTAGAGTATCTCCACAGTGAACCAAGAGGATTCATAATCTTATAGAGGTGATAGCCTTGAGGCAACGGTGGCCAGGGAATCAACAAGAATGTTCTTTGTTCTGGGGATCGTTGTAATGTTCAAGGATTCAAAATGCTCTATTATCTTGTGCACTTCCTGTTGGTAATTATTTAGGTGCGGAGAGTTGCAATGTATAGTATTCCTTACTTGTCTAACGATGATTTTAGAATCTCAGAAAACCTTCAATTCTTTGACACTTAAGTCTATGGCTTTCTTTAGCCCTTGTACTAGGGCTTCATACTCGGTGGTGTTGTTCATGTATTTAAATCCTAGTCTACAAGACAGGAAAAGTCGTTTACATTTTGGATCAATGAGGATGCACCCTACCCTAACCCTTCTTGTGATTTAGATCCATCAAAGTATAAGGTCCAAACTTGTGGGTGAAACCTATCATCTTCCCGTTTTTATCACTTTCCTCCCCTCCTGTTGTTTGTTCCGTGATTTATAATGCACATTCCTAACAGAAGAGGGTTTCCTCTGCCACTGTCGGTAATTTTTCTTCAAAAATCATTTTGGATTTTTGAGTAAGAGGAACATCAAAATATAGGGGGGATAAATTCCTGAAATTGGAGTCACAGGAATAATTGCCTAGCACAGGGAAATATATCAATGAGGGTTCATTTAGGGTTTCTAAGTCAGTGACAATATGTTTTAGATATCTTTTCCTATCGATCCTGATCATATTCGTGTGTCTCTTTAATGGTAGCCAAAGGTGAGCCCAGTGGGTACTAAAGTATCCGTTTAATTTCTCAAACCAATCTCGGCTTAATAACAATCCATAAGCTTCTGCGATATCTACTACATGATGTCAATTACTTGCACAAATTTAGGGTGCGTTGCTATTACGATCATCACATATCTGACATCTCCCACAACCTTCACCTGGGTTATGTCTAGTTGTATAACATGCTTATTTCTTTTGAGAGGGACTGCATTTAATTTTTTGCAAATAGACAATGGCATAACATTGGAGGATGCTTTGGAGTCAACCAAACAATTCTAGAGGTTTATGTTGAAGACTTCAAATGTCAAAAGGAACAGTGGGACAAAAGGTTTTCACTTCTTATCTTCAAAGGAGGTTTTCATAGTTGGTTTATTCCTTATATCTGTAGGAGTTATATTTTCTCCTTGGTCAGTGCTTGTTGTAGGATTTTCTACCGATTTCAATGCTTGTAATATGAAGTCCTTTTGCTGAGGGATTCTACATATTTCCATAACCGATATGTTTTCTTTCAACTTTTACAAGTCTTCCACTATATTGTAGTCTATCTTGGGTGATTCTCATGTATGGATGTTTATAGATTTTCTTCACGGAACAAAAGTTGCTTTCGGCTGATAGGGAGCTAGTCTTCCTCCTGAAGTTGAGGCAGTAGTAGGATCATTTGAGACAGGTTGACCCCTACTTCATGTTTTTACAACCAAAACCTTTGCGGGTGGTTATTAACCTAAAATAGGTCATCAGAGGGAATGGGTAGGTCAGGATCTCATATCAACGTGGATGTTTCTTTTGGTGGATCAACTTCTTCCTTATCAACAACATTCATAACTGAGCCACTTGATTGTTCAGTTAAGGAAGATTCATCTAGAAACCGGTTGACCATCAAATTCATGGCATGCACCCATTGAGAATGTAAATTCTAACCTTGTACAATGTCTACTATAAACAAATATTCAGAAAAGAGACAATGGCAAATACAAACATTACACAGAGATTTTTCCCCTGAAAACCCAAACCAGGAAAACCAACATATATTATATTCATTCATTGTGTTACATTGTTTACAATACAATATACAGATAGGAGCCAATGGCATCCAAAACCCTAACCCAATGACCTGGATTAATCCAAAACCCTAATTCCTTAACCGGAAATAGAAAACCATCGAAAAAAACCATGTGCTGAAAAAATCACCTAAATACATGACATGTTTCTTGAGGTAGGTGTCATGTTTCCTGAGGTAGAAAAAAAAAATTTGGGGGCACTGCCCCCCTACACCCCTCCTCTAACCCCCCTGCACGCCCGATGCATACGCTCACACCCTACTACTCATGCAAATAATATAACACATACCCAACATTCTCCCACTTGTTGTTTTCTTTGAATACACGGGGTTACAGGGTTACATAGTCAAAAATCCAGGGCCGGAATGCCCATGGATCCTCTACACCAAGAGAACTTCTCAATGCTCACAGATTTTTCTAATGAGTCTGCAACATTCTTCAAAGTGTCCACCTTCATCAGTGATACTTTCTTTTCTTCAATCATGTCTCTCACAAAGTGATATTGAACATCAATGTGCTTTGTCTTTGAATGATAAGTAGGGTTCTTCGCTACAAAA
>JASDQU010737277.1:86282-115099 GCA_032191745.1 Picea mariana
TCAATGTCAAGTATCCATTTCAACATGAGTATTCATGAGTTAACAAAGATAAAAATACAGATACAAGAATTACTAGATAAATGACATTTCAGACCCAATGTGTCACCATGGCAAGCACTAGTTTTATTTGTTAAAAATAAGGATTGGAAATTTCTATTATTCATTGATTATCGTCAACTAAATAAAATGACAATAAAAATAAGTATCCTCTACCAAGAATTAATGACCTATTTGACCAAGTGAGAGGAGAGAAAATATTTTCTTAAAATGATGTAAGATTTGGTTACCATCAAATCAAAATTAAGGATGAGGATATTAATAAAACAACTTTTCAAATGTGATATGGACATTATGATGTTGTGGTGATTCTGTTTGGAATCACAAAGGTGCCAAATACATTCATGTGCTTAATGAACAATATTTTTAGTCAATATCTAGATAAGTGTGTTTTGATATTTGTTGATGATATTCTGATTTATTCAAGAACTAAATAAGAGCATGAATAACACGTAACAATAATACTAAAAATATTACGAGAACATCAACTTTATGCCAAATTTAGCAAGTAAGACTTCTATCAGAAGAAGATGCAATACTTGGGACATGCTATTTTAGAGGATGGGATAGCAATAGATCTAGAAAAATAAAGTCAATTGTAGAAAGTACTAGACCCATGAACATGGAATAAATACAATCATTTATCAGAATAATAGGTTATTAAAGAAGGTTTATTGAAATTTTTTCCAGAATCACTTTTCCTATTACATCCTGTTGAGGGGTCCTAAATCCCTTTAACTCAACAGGAGGAACCAAACCTGCCACTGAGGCCCAATTAGAATCTACAACATTTAATAGTGGAATGGTTCTCTAGATCTTGCGATCTAGCTAAATAATCGATGGGCTTTACATTTTCAAGTGAAAGCTTCTCCTTCATTTCAAACGTTCTCTTTTTGTATTTTCTCTTATAGGTGTGACCCATACAAGATAAAATCCAGTATAAACCAACTGGGTAACAAGGTGGGAAAACATAACTACTCGAGAAGGTTGAGCTTGGGATAACCCTTTCACTCTAGCATGTAGACAATGATACTCTACCACAAGCCTAGTACTAATTCATTAACCTATTGGTGTTCCAATTATTGAGTGAGACACAATTTATCAAAAGAAAACATGAATGCAATAAGCAATGTAAAGAAAAATAGTTTCCTTAACTCTAATCAGCAATCACATATTAACACAACGATTTATTTTTTTATCATTAAAGATAAGAACTGTGAAAAACATTGAATAAGATAACTTATCAATAGATTTAGAATCTGTTACTCATTATGACATCCACTCATGAGATGAAATCAGAAACAATTATTCTCCTCATCCAATCATACACACTTTTAATGAAAAACACAAACTTGTCTCTGTTCCTAAACATGACTTCTCAATTAAGGCATCTCTGAAATAATTCTTTACAAATCCAAAAGTGAGGGTCTTTGCAACAACCATTGACCATTTCCTAGTCAGGTCAATTCTCCTATTTATAAATACTAGTAACTAAAAATAATTAGTAAAGTGTAGCTAAGTAAAACAAAACTTGCTACATGGAGCTTTATTCTAACAGTCTTCAAAGAGTCATCAAATGATATCACTTGAGTGGATGAATCTTCTCATAATATGACCACTTGAAGAATATATCCTAACATGTGTTAGAATACATGAATCTATGTTGTTCCATTTAGGTCGAAAGGATCTCCCTTATCTCTACTGCACATGCCCGATACTTGACTATTCTGGCATTTAACTACTTCAACATGGCTCTAGCTTTGATCGGGTTCTCCATGAACTATTGCACTTGTTCTGGTGCCATGTCTACCACCTTTTCCATTTCTAGAGCCCATGATGACTCTTGTTCGGCAAGTGATTTGACTATGTCGCGTAAGTCAAAAAAGTCATCGAGTGTGCTGAATTTGGGGAGGTTGATCTCTCTCATTGATTGGATGATAATGATCCACCTCTTCTCACACTCGACCCATTTCTCTTGTATTTCTCGATGAGTTTCCTGATCCATTTTAACCCAATATTCGATCAATTTCCTTATGTGGTCAATGTTTCTTTCCCTTAGCACCCAGATGTCGTTCTCTTTGGCATCTTGGCCTTCTTACACCGCGCTGATATAGTCGATCCTTTCCATGACTGGGTGTGCTTTCTCATACTACCTCTCAATATCCTTGCACATCTCTAGTGCTATGAGGGAATCTTCTTGAAGAACAGATATCCTTGTAGTGAATAGGTGTCGTTCATCTGTAAATTTATTGTAGGCCTCTTGGAATTTTCTCCTTAGGAACACCGCAGACTCTGTGGTATCTTGGTAATATCTTGCCAAGTGGTTCATATGTTCCAATTCCTTGAGAGAAACAACCAAATTCTATTCATCCCTTTTTTGTCTCTCCAAGATGGCATCTGTTATTTCCATCCCTGCATCGATAAGTTCGAATGTCTTGGCATGCTCTGTGTTGATAATTTTTTCCTCTTTGGTGATGAGGATGGAGCGATCCAGAGTAATCCTCCTCTCCTTGGTGGTTCTCTGCATGATGTATTTCTTTTTCCAGCCATAGGAGATATCATGTATGTCAAAAAATTCATCCATGGGTTCACAAATTTGTTAATCTCCCCAGGTGAGCATATTTCCCAGGCTCCCGATGGTGTATATTTGTTCAAGATTGGGTTCTTGAACCTCCTCCATATGTTACAAAGATTTGGATTTTGTTTTTTGCTCATCGGGAGGTTGATTACTGATTGAAATTGAGGCATCGGGGGTAGGCTCAGTACTTACTTGATAATCATTCATTGAGATGCCGATTTCCTGCCCTGGGGCTTCTTCCTTTTTTTCACCCGACTCTGGCTCGTCCGTCGGACTATCCTTTTGAGTTCCTGGTACATCGAGTAGTTTAGTGTCTAAGAAACTTTCAAGCTCATGGTAATTCTATGAAGGGATCTGAATTTGAGCATCAGGAGCTAGGGAATATGCCTTCTTAGGTTCCTTTTCCTCTGTGATCTATACAGGAGTCACCAGGGATACCTTCGAACTTTCTTCATCATCATATATGTTTATGAATTTACAAAGGTTCTCTAATGTTCTTACTATCTCTGGTTGAGATGAAACATCCCTCGGTGATCCATCATGTGACGTTGTAACTTCAGGGTTATCTAAATCGACGATTTCATCAATTTCTATTAGCTGAGGGCCACTTGGACCAACCCATCTTTCATTTGGGTTATCGACAAAGGCCCCTATCATTTCTATGAGGTATAGTGTTATAGAAAGATTTTCCTCAGTACCCAAAGAAATCTTGCACAGAGGGCCTTATTCCATTTCCCTATGCAGACTTATCTTCCTTATTGATAAAATCCAGAGACAAAAATACAAATTTTTCCACTTGTACGTATATTGCACACTATACAACAAGCATATACCCAGGTTGCTCCACTACAACCTGGGTACATCGAGATTTGTGCCAAAAAATGAAAATTAACTGTTGGGTTTCCATGTCACGATAAGAGATCTTTGATCCTTGGCCTTCCATATACTGGAAACGTTCTAACTTGGCCCTTCATTTGCATTTTGAAGGCTATAAATGAGCCAATTCCAAGCTATGGAAAAGGAGAAGAATTCAACTTTGAGAGAAAAGTTACTCTAAAGAAACTATTTACTTATGGACGAGGTAGGATTCTTTCTTATCTCGCTTGCACATTGGTTTATATAGCATGTTGTTGGGATAGAGTTGATTTCTGCAGTCATTTCCATCTGTTGGGGTTCACCCTATCCATAGAGATATTTTCCTCGTAACAAAATTGGCGACCATACTTGAGATTGAATCTTCTTTCTTAGGGTTTGGAGTACTTTTCTCCTTATTTTCACTCATTTCAATTGTGGTTCTTGTCATATCATTACTTGACAGTTTATGATAACTCTGGGTCTGAGTTCTCAGCCTTTATCCCTTGCATGGACTTGTTTTAAAGCATATACGTGCCTTTTTCCTTGACACTCGCGTACATATGCTGGTTGTCTCACTGCAAGCTGCGTATATACGCTTTGGTTTCCTAAACAGTCGTGTACATAATTTTTCCTTGCCTTTTTTCCTGGTTTGGTGTTTTTTGGGTGGGATTTGATGCTTGTTGAGACTTCTTGGGTCTCTATAGTGCCTGTTAAGTGCTTATATGATGACAGGAAACCCTATTTTGGTTGAATTTATGGGCGAAGTATTTCTCTTCATCATTTCATTTTTTATTGTCCTTGCACATTGGGCTGGGTGTTTTGCTTCTTGGTATCCTACTTGAGTTGTCTCCTTTTATACATGATAGGGTTATATATCAGGTTACTTTTCATTCCATGCATTTTTAGTTTTGTTATATTGAAAATACAAAAAAAAAAATACGCATTTTGCATTGCTTGGCATTTTTGTCTTTTGAATCTTTATCATTATCTTAGTGCATATAGTTAAAGATTGCATTTTTACTTCAAAATTGTAGAGTTGAATTTGAAAATTGCATCATTTTTAGAAGCATATAATTCATTGAAAGTTAAAGTTAGGACTTTGCGTTATTTTTGTATTTACTTTTCTTGCAGAGTCATAACACCATGAGTTTCTCTACCATACATTTTTGAGTAATCACGACCATTAAAATCAACGCTATAATTTAAAATTGATTAGTAACAATTTTATTTTTCTAGGGTGCACAAACTAGCCTAGGATTTAGTGCCTTGGAATAGCATTTTGTGAGTAAAATTCTCCAAGGAAATTAGATCAACATATGTGTATGAGTTAGGGACTAGATAAATCCATTGTATAATTGGTAAGATCAGGAGGCTTTGCTCACACTGAAGTTAATCACGAGGTTGCACGAAGTTGGTTGAAGGGATATCCCCCCGATACCTTCCTAGCATCAGAGATATTTATGGGGATCTATTTGTATCTAGCGATCTTGTTAGTTCCCTCACCTCCATGAGAGGTGGTGTTTTCAAGGTTTTGGGCTTTGATACCCTTACCATATGGTGGACCTGACTTACGAATTCTCTCCTGTGCATCGGTTATACAATGTTTTATTAGTTTCTTGACTTAGATGTCTCATAGGTTACTTACAGGGGTTAGTCTACAGGTACCCTGGGTTAGATAAGGTTCGGAAAACAAACAACCTTTATGGAGGATTACCTCTCTAGGGGGATCTGATCGACTAGTTGTTAAGCCCACGAGGGCCCTTATAACTAACTTTTTACCTTTGATCTTTATCAGGGAGTCTAAGGCCCCTCTTGGGTGAGACATACCTTATTTAGGGAGGGACGCCACTCAACCACTTTACCCCATTTTCATGCATATTGGTCGTTTGACTTTTGGTGTGCTCTTTGATTACTAGTTGGCCTTCAGATATATTTTTATCTTTAGAATCTTAAGTCATCGTGGAGTCAGACTAGCCTCCCCACCGCTCCTGTCGCTTGTTACAGTTACCACCGGATTTAGAGTATTTTCCTTCTAAAAGGCGTAGAGTTATTATACGTGGTACACACACATACACCATTCAGAATAGTGATTCTACAAGGATGAGTATTGAGCCTAGTCGTCAGAACACTAGGATCCATTCAACTCCCATACCTACTATAGTTAATGGCACCCCTTCAACTCCTGCAAACTCTATGGTCATAGTGTCGGAGGTACCTATCATTACTATGGCCCGACCTATAGTAAATGATCAAGCTACCACCTTGAACCCTTTTGGGTCTCTTGGCCACTCACCGGCCTACAATGTTCAGTCCATCCCTATGTCTTCTTGTCCCTTTTCTTATGGTATGCCCAACTTCACTTCATAGTTTTTGAACTCCATCCCACCTGTTGGCCCTAATGCTAGCATTGGGCTTGGGGGAAGTACACTTCCCTACACTCCTTTTTCATTTGGTGGATCTCAAATCCCTCAAATGACTCTTAATATGGGATTTATTCATGTTTTTAACCCTAGTTCCAATCCTCGTACTTATGGGTGGAATAATCAATCTGGTGGAAAAGCTTCAGCTCAAGTTCCATCCTATAACCCTACCTCCTCGGTGCAGATTATGACCAATACATTTGGAATGAAAAATCCACCTGTATCCTCCAAATTCCAACCTAGAGGAGGTCAGTTTCATGCTTTGGGAAACCCCCAACCCGAATCCAATTTGGCTAGGGCAAATTTCTATAACCGTCAATAGAACATTCTAGCTGGAATGATGCCCAACCATCCTTTTATGAATTAGCCTAATGGAGAGACTTATAATTTTATACAGAGCCATGGTGTTTACCAAAACCCTAGATGGCCTACAGTTCCACAAGCACAATCTTTCCTGGGAGATTGGGGCTAGATGTCACAACCCCATATCCCTTTTCTGGCCACACTTAATCTGCCAGATTTGTATAAGTTAATGAATGACCCTATGAGTCACGATCCTACATGGCTGCCCATCCCCACCAAAATTCATTCGGACATCCCAAATTTCGAGGGTAAGAATGGAGAGGATACAGGTAATCACGTCACTACCTTTCACCTTTGGTGCTCATCGAACTCCCTTAATGATGATTCTATTCGTTTGAGATTATTTCAACACACCCTCATCAGAGTTGTTTCGAAATGGTATATTAAGCTACCTAGGGGGCATATGGGACTTTCAACCAGTTAGTGATGGCCTTCCTTAACTACTTCCATTTTCCCATTCGTTATGATGATAGCTTAGAATTGTTGTCAACTTTACGCCAGGATACCGCCACTCATATCTCAAACCATATCTAGGAGTGGAATAGAGGAAAAGGTTGATTAAGACCCCTATACCCCTAAAATTTCATTTAGAATGGTTTCTTAAGTCTTTGCACACTCCTATCTCGAAGGATGTTGCTACTTCTAGGGTTAACATTGAGGAAGAAGCGATCTTTAGGGCCCAACATTTAGAATTGATATATGTTTAGTCTAGGATGTTATACCACCTTCTTCCTAATGCACCATGGTCAAATTAGAACCATAGTAAAAATCTTGCACCTCATGATAATGGCATTATAGGTGCCACCAATGTAAATTTCACAGTCTCAGTGACAAACCATTTGAAAGATTTGTCTTTAAACCAGTCTTATGGAGGGCCAAATTCATATGTTTGTTCCAATCCCACTCAATCGGTGGATGTTCATTCCATGAAATCATCGGCCAGCCCAAAAGGTAACCAACAACCCAAAAGGAATAAGAAGAAAGGATGTAATAACTGTAAGGGTGGGAAAAATGGTAATAAACCCAAGGAAAATAATAATAATGAGAAGATAGGTAGTAATGCTAGAGAGGGAAAACGAGAAAGACGTAAGGTGAAGTTTCCCTATAAGCTTTGCACAGATGATCACCTTACCCATTTATGCCCCAAACTTGCAGAAGTTGTGAGGTTATTATCTAAATCGCATGTTGTGCTAACAAATCCATTCCCACATAATCATCACCTAGCCTCGATCTCCTCAAACACCAGAAATGCGGCTGGTGGGGGTCAAAACTAGGAGTCGCAAGATGGAGATTGTTTATGTATCAATCTGGTTGATGTGAAAATTAATGTAGCCACTCAATCTTGAGATTATAGATCTAAACAAGTTATTCCTAGTCTAGAATCTCCTCCTCCTCCTCAGGACATGAATTTACAAATTGAGAAACCAGAGCCACCGCTTCATATTCTGAAAGGAGTACTGAAGCGCTCTACCCATAATCCAAATGCTAGAGTCACCCATAATTGCTCTATTATTGAGGTCCTGGGTCAAACCATTTGTGTGATGTCATATTTGGAGGTACTCCAAATGTGTCCTTCACAGAGGAATTCCTTAGTCTCTACTTTAGGAGCTCTAGAACCCAGTGGCTCAAAATTTATCAAGTTTGACGTCATAGATGTTAAGCCTTGCTTGCCTTACCATGTGGATTTCTAAATCCACGTGGAGTACTCAAAGTATACCATCAAACATGTGGTTTTTGATGAAGGTTTTTCTATGTGTGTGATGTCCTTGGTTTGTTGGAAAGCTCTCGGTTCTCTGACTCTTTCGAAGTCATCGAACATGTTGATTGATTTTGACAGTCATTCCTTCCTCCCTCACGGTATTCTGCCTACCTTTCAAGTATAGTTAGGTGGGAAGACGGTAGAGGTATTTGATGTGCCTCTTGATTATAACCTGTTACTAGGTCACAATTCAACTTATTCTATGATTGTCTTCATGTCATCCATCTTTCGTACTCTTTGTTTTCCTCATGAAGGGAATATCATGATGATCGATCAATTACCCTTTGCGTGCTCTAGTCCTAATGCATCTCTTGGACCGTTGATCCTTGTGATCGACAATTCTCAACTAGAAACTGAGAATATTGGTGTGGGAATTTATTCTTCCCTTATGGGTACTTTCGACTTCATGACACCGAGTCACCATGTTTATGCCATGTCTAGTAGGCCTGTCTTGACAGGGAGGTCCATTCCTTTCCACACTTCTTATTTTAGTGATTCGTGGACCCTACCTTCCCCAAATTCATCTTGTGAAGGTCAGTTTCATGTTGGAATGTACATGCCACTATCGGCAGCAAAGATTGCATATCATGTTGTTCTCAACTCTTCCACTGATCCTGGTCCTGTTCCCTCACCGATAGAGGAGGAGGATCTCGTTCATGGGCCTGTGTGGGCCACTTCATTTTCTTGTTCACATGATTTAATTGATGAGACTTTTCCTTCGAACGAATCTATCATCGAAGCCATGAATGGTTCTGGCAAACCTTGGGATGATATGCATCACCGCTCTTGTTTTCTCCCAGAGATTGAAAGAATAGAAAAAGATTATTTTCGATCTACTTTGAGTGAGATAGTCGGTCACACTGTAGTTCCACTTGATATGCATGACATTTATGCTAAAGGAAACATGGTGAGAATTTCTCCTACCATCATGATCGACATCCCTCGTCCCCCTGGCAAGGTTGAAAACGTAAATATCAGTTCAGATTGTTTGCGAGAACAAATCCTGATCTACACTAAACTCTTCAAGGAATTTCGAGACATATTTTCTTGGTCTTGTGAAGAGATGCCAGGAATCAACCCTTATATTATCGAACATGACAGTAGAACTTATCCGGATGTTAAAATTTTTTGGCAACGTCTTATAGCTTTAAACCCTTGGAAGGCCCCTACTATTAAGGCAAAGGTGGAGAAGCTACTTAATGTTGGCTTCATCTACCCAGTTCCCTTGACCGAATGGGTATCCAACCTCGTTCTTGTGGATAAGAAGTAAGGAACCATCCATGTATGTATGGATTTTTGTGACCTAAACAAGGCCTGTCCTAAAGACAACTTTTCCATACATTTCATCGATCAGATTCTCGATGAGTGTGAGGGAAGAGAAGTATTTTCTTTATGGACGAATTTTTAGGATATAACCAGATTCAAATCAAACCTGAGGATCAACACAAGATGACATTTATTTGTCCTTGGGGTACTTTTGCATACCATAAAATGCCTTTCGGCCATAAAAACATCGGAGAACCTTTCAATGTGCCATGACTTTCAATTTTCATGATCTTATGAACATAGTCAAAGCTTACCTTGATGATATTGCTGCTCACTCTCGCAAGAGAATGAATCATGTTATGCACCTTCAACTCATTTTTGAAAGATGTTGTTATTATAGAATCTGATTAAACCCTCACAAATGCATCTTTTGTGTTAATTCTGGTTATCTTTTGGGTTTTCTAGTTTCTGAGACTGGGATGGTAGATCCACTTAAGGTTGAGGCAATACTTTGGTTGCCTGCCCCATGCACGATTAGACAAATTCAGGGTTTACAGGGGAAATATAACTTTCTTCATTAGTTTATAGTGAACTATGTCACTATCACTAAAGGTTGCATGCGTATTTTGAAGAAGAACACCCCTTTTGTCTGGGATGAGCAGGCCCAGGAGTCCTTTGATGCTTTGAAGAAAGATTTGGTGTTGACGCCTCTACTGAAGTCTCCTAACTACAATAGAGATTAATTTATTTATATCTCCACATCTGAGGATAGGATTGGTATGGTTCTGGTTCAGGAGGATGATGAGCTCCACGAGCACATCATCTACTACCTTACTCGAATGTTAGTCAGTCCTAAACATAATTATACTCATGTTGAAAAGATATCTTTAGTTTCCATTCACGCAGTTCAACATTTGCGTCATTATATATTAATCTGTAAGACTACCATGGTTGTGGATGTCAATACATTTCAATACGTCCTTACCTGACTTATCATAGGGGGTAAATATAATAAATGGATTCTCATTTTACAAGAGTTTGAACTCAATTTCACTTCCACGAAATCTAAGAAATATCTAGTCTTCACATAGTTAATATATGATTTTCCACGATTAGATGAGGATGTTATCCATGTTGATTCGTTTGCGGACGAACACATTTTTCTTGTCTCATCATCTGACTAGGATGGAGACATTGTTCTCTATATTCAAACCTTGAAGTTCCCTCAGCATCTCTCATGAGATTATCGACAACATATAATATACCAAGCTAAGAAATATACTATCATCAGTGACACTTTGTATCACCGAGGAATAGAAAATATCTTGCATCTTTTTTTAAGTCATGGAGAGGATGAGTCTATCCTAAGCGATTGCAAAAATGGGGCTTGTGGTGGTCATATATCCTAACTTTCGACAACCCAAAAAAAATCATGATTCAGTTATTTCTAGCCTACTATCTTTAAATATTGTGTTGAAGCAGTCAAAAAGTGTCACCCCTACTAGGTACTCACTCAAAAAATGTACTCGCATCCAACCTCTCTTCACCCAATCATTATTGTTGGTCCCTTCACCAAGTGGGGGGTGGACTTCATAGATTGAAACCGAACTTTGACTAGGGACCATCAACACATTATCGTGTTCATCGAATACTTCACTAAGTGGGTCAAGCCCATTCCTATTGTTAAATCTGATGGGAAGACTACAAGCTTCTTCGTATTCAATCAAATTATTTCCCGATTTGGTATCCCGAGTGATATTGTCACTAATCATGGAAGTCACTTTAAGAATCAAATGATGGAAGAAATAGAAGCTAAGTTGGGGTTTAGACATGGTCATTCTTCTCCTTAATACCCCTAGGAAAATGGACAAGTAGTGGACGTCAACAAGTCTCTCAAGACCATTTTGCAAAAAAATGTCAGTCAAAGCAAGTCCGACTAGCACATCTTGTTATATCCTACACTCTGGGCATACCAAACCTCAGTCAATACTGCCACCGGATTTTCCCCTTTCCAGTTAGTACACGGTGTGGAGTATATATTATCTATTGAATGCGAAATCCCTTCTCTTAAGTTGGAAGTTAGGTTCCTACCTTACACTTCCGATCTCGAGCGATGCCTTATACGCCTAGAGAGTCTTGATGAGCAGCGTCAAGACGCCTCTGAAAATATCGAGGTGAACAAAAGATGTGTTAAGGTTTAGTACAATAAGTCTGTCTATCTTCAGTTGTACACTAAGGGTCACTTGGTCCTCTTATATGATCAAGCCAAAGAACCACTCCGGGCAAGAAAGTTTAAAACCATGTGGAACAGTCCTTATATCGTGCGACGTGTGTTAGAAAAAGGATCCTATGAGTTAGAATATTATAAAGGGAATAGGTTGGTTGAGCCCATAAATGGGCTCTACTTAAAAATATATTACGCTTGAGCCCCAGGCTTGGGTGAAACTCTCTGTATACTAATGTAATTTAGTGTATATATATTTTTCTTTTCATGTGTGGGTTTCTTATCGAGTTTTCAATTGGTTGAAATATGTCAATGGAGTCTTCAGTCTACCTAGGATTCATAGACAAATCTAGTTGCCACACACAGAACTTGGCTTCCACCGCTTGGGTAGTTTACTCACCCGAGGGTCTACTCGTGTCTTCAGGTGGCATATGCCTAGGGTCGTCCATGGACAATGTGTTCAAATATAACATCATTATAAGACTTTTGCGCGACGCTATCTCACATGGAATTTGTTCATTAGAAGTTCTCCTGGATTCCCATTTAGTATTACATCAGTTCAATGGCAGTTACCGTGTGCGTGATCCTACTTTACTCTGACGATTTCAATGGGTACGTCTTTTAGAACGAAATTTTGATTTTATTACATATTATCATATTCCTAGGAGTTCTAATTATGTATCCGATGTTTATGCTAATTTCATTTTAGATTGGCATTTGTCACATAATTAAAATAAAATAAAACCATCTCATCAATGTAGACATTATAAAATATAAGTAAATCCGAAGATCCTTTTTTATATATTTCAAACAATATGATGTTTATAGTACAAAATTAGGGCTAATACGCTCAATACACATGTACAGTCGGTATTACAATATCCCATGACATATACTCTTGTGGCATCAGATGTGTGTCATGGTAGAAAACCATGACGTTTGTGAGACGCCGAAAGAGTCGTACCCATGCCCTAGGTACATGAACCACCTGTCCCTACATGGCTTCAGGAATATCCTTTACCTGAACCATGGGAATCATGTGAGTCAAATGTGACAGGTTTCCCTGCACGCTTTGTAGGACCCTCTCAACTTCTCCTCACACCGCCTCATCTCCCCGGTTCCTCCCTCGATGTCGAGGGAATCCTTTTGGTCATTGCGAACCCACGTCTGTGTTGCATAAATGTCTAGTCAATACTTAAGGACCATCCAAAAATATTTTTGTTCTATTATACAAAAATACAAAAAAAATGAAATATGTAAAAACAATTGACATACCTATGTCACCATAGGCGGTCCCTGGTGGGAGTGGCATGTACGGATCTCCTTTGAAGTCGATACCCTCGTAGGGATAGTCAACAACAGATATGACATGTCACCGCCACCAGTAGAATAAATGCTCGTTGTACGAGGTCAGAACCCTACCTCCCCTCTTCCACCTGATTACCTTAGTCCATCGTGCCATGGTTGGATCGCGAGGTCCTCTCAGAAGAATCTCGACTCTAGGTCCCAAACCTAGAACCTGCTCAAAAAATAAACTGCATAGGATAGAGGCAAACCCAAAATTCCTTTTACTCCCCTATTTTCACTCTTTCAATTGGCTCTTCATATTATCCATTAGTGAGGTACACTAGTCATATACTATGGGTCTCGTACACTGTACTGCATAGAGCATGAGAGGACTTGATGCCTGGTGCAATGAGGTTGAACCTGTGATCCTGGTCAATACTAGGAATATAATATTCATACAGAGATTGTTTTTTTCCCGGATAGGGACTTGAATTCCTATCTTAGGTGTCCATGCTACATAGTGGGCGTCGATATATTCCTCTATATTCATCCCGCTCTCTTCTCCCCATGATTTGAGGTTTACAACCTCTCCTCGACGTGATAGACCAGTGAAAAATTAAATGTCCTCTACTTCAATTCTCAATGGTTGTGCATCAAGATTGAATCTCTCACTCTCAGGGTCCCAGTAACCCACCAACATCTCGAGCAACCTCACATGGGCTCTCATTCCTTTGATCACCCAAAATTTATACAAGGCACGTCGCTTTAAGTTCATTTGGGCCCCTAGATCTCGATCTACAGTAGCATCGGCCTCCTCGTGCTCTCTCTCTCTCTCTCTCTCCATTCAAGAATGATCATTTCGAAGACAAATCAAAATTTGAGTTAGAACCCTTCCAAATGATTGTTTTTGTTCTTGTAAATGTTCTACTTTGCAATAATCTTCAGACAAAGATTGTTTAATTACCGGATAGGGACTTGAATTCCTACCTTAGGCGTCCATGATACACAGTGGGCATCGATATATTCCTCTATATTCATCCCTCTCTCTACTCCTTGTGATTTTAGGTTTACAACCTCTCCCTGACCCGATAGACCAGTGAAAAATTAAATGTCCTCTACTTCAATTCTCAATGGTTGTGCATCGAGATTGAATCTCTCACTCTCAGGGTCCCAGTAACCTACCAACATCTCGAGCAACCTCACATGGGCTATCATTCCTTTGAGCACCCACAATTTATACAAGACACATCGCTTTAAGGTCATTTGGGCCCCCAGATCTTGATCTATAGTAGCATCGACCTCCTCATGCTCTCTCTCTCTCTCTCTCCATTCAAGAACGATCCTATCAAAGACAAATCAAAATTTGAGTTAGAACCCTTCCAAATGATTGTTTTTGTTCCTGTAAATGGTCTACTTTACCTACAATCGCATGTAGGGATTGATATACCCACCCTATAGTTTACATAGGGGCGTATAACTCGTCATATACACGATCTGATTGAATACAACCCACGTACACCGAAATCTACACTTTGCGCCCTCAATAACTAAAAATGTAGAACCTAATTCAAAATTTTAATCCACTAAAATTGAAGAGGAAGAGAACAAGAATTACATGATCTAGACTATTTGTGATTTCATTTCCTGATGCTCCCACAATCGTCGTTTGAATCTCAGAGGTATTTTGGTCTGATTTGCACTAGTTGGGTAAAAAATCAAAATGGCATAGTAATTTTGGATTTTGTTACTATTTCTAAATTATTTTTACCCACTTTCTATAGTTTTAAGCCATTTTTTCACCTAATGAACTAATACAAAGGTGGATCGAGTTGGTTTTTGGAGTTTTAACCTGGGATTCTTGCAGATTTCAACGTTATTTTGGTCGTTCGTCACCACGGGCGAGGATTTTCATTACCCAACATATAGGATAGGTATCCACTCCATTATGCATTTTTTCATTATCCTATAACTGTCACTGTTTATGCCCTAGGTATGAACTCATTTTTTGTGGGACAGAACCTTCCATCTACTATAAAGTCTTGTCGTTATCAAGTGGTAGAGACTTACTAAACATGGGTTCCCTAGTTAGATTCAGTACTACATTTGGTGCCCATGACGATATTTTTTCATAGGACCTGGAGTCTCTCAGAGCTCATACTTAACTTTATGTTGAGCCTCACTTCTCATTCATAAACATACGACCTTATAACCCAAGGAATCCCAAATGAGTTTAATTTAATATCTTTTTCAACTCACCTAAAAAGCAAAAATATTGTTGAGTGATTTGTCCCTTTCACACTGGTTAAATTGGACTTGAAAGGTCATGAGTCTTAGTTAAGCTCTTTTTCGACTCGTTATCAAAAAGTGAAAATATTGCCGAGTGAACTTGTCTCTTTTACACTCGTAAATTGGTTTTGAAAATCCATCTATTTGGCACAAGTTTATCCCTTTTTCACACCAAGTAGACTAAAAGACATAAAAAACAAATTTTTGACGTTAAGTTGTGATTGCATCTCATGCCCTTGCTTGCAGTGTTGAGCCTATAGTCAGTTCTCTCTTTACATTATAAATCGTTTCCCTCAACAATTTTTCATCCTCAACCAAGGAGATCCTTGATTATATCCATTGCAATTTGACACCCTATAGCTACGAGGGAACATTCCCCCGAGTGTCCATATCCGACATGCATTTACCTACATTGAGCATAGGTATGTTCCTCTTCTGGAACTAGTTTTTCTTACTCGCGACACTCATTTCCTCTTCTTTATCATAGCATTCATTTGTCTATGAAAAAACAACAAAAAAAAGATGGGCAGGAAGGGAGTATTATCTTGTATCGACAGCAGTCGTGTCTCCTTTGAACAGAGAACAAAGTTATTTGATTCCATTCATCATCATAATTTTGGGATTAACATGGCCTTAGGACGCTAAGCTCGTTACATAGTCTTCTCTACTGACTAGTTACTCTTCCAGTCCCTATAGATAATTTCATTGATGCCTCCTGCATCTCATGGTTTCATCATTGGGCGTATGCTAACAGAGTCCTCCATATGTCTCATTCTCTTCTTCAAAAGAAGTTGATCAACTTGTGCCGGCCACTCCTCAAAACTCTTGAATTTGCATGTCAGCCATACCCTCAGTTTGTCTCATAATCACATGATAATATAGTCCTATCATGCACCCTAGCCCTACTTTCATCATTGGTAGGTAACCTTGAACCCAATAGTCGACATTTCATCATTGGTCATTGATTGGGTGGTTTCCCTTGTGCTCGATGGTAAGACATCTATTCACACATTGGGATTTGTGTATTTTCTTGGATTTCATTAGCCTTATTGGTGGTTTCCTCACCTTTGTCAGTAGTTTTCATCATTGACTATTATTCAAAGGGTCTTTTTTGTGTACTTCTTTCACTTGGCACACGTGAAAGGAACACAGGGTCGTTGTTTCGTGAACATGTTCTTCATCTGATTTCCACCAAATCATGAAGCTCCTTCTTTGTACCTCATGTTGACTGATGAGAGATGCCTTAATTTTCTCCTTTCGGTGGGTCTCTTTCCATCGAATTCAGTCCATTTATTCTAGAAATGGGACCTATACTCTTATGAGTACCTTGAGGCTTGCAGTCATCATTGGCAGGCTCTCTCGCCATTGACAGTTGAGAATACATCAATGTCTCCTGATTGATGGATTCTTCAAATGTTTGACACTGAATTCTTCAAATGTTTGACACTGACTCCTTTATTCACACTTGTAATAATGTACTCAGTACCTTAATACCTACTTTCATTATCGGTAGGTTATGTCGCATTTGTTAACAATTTACATCAATGACTGGTAATCAAACAATCTCTCATTGTGTTCAACCTCAACTCCTTTATTCACATAATGTAGACTTGCACCTTTGTCGGATTGTGTAGAAGACTTGAATAAATCACTATGTGGCCGCAACTTTCTTGATCGATTGCCTCCTTTTCATTGGACCGGTACCTATATGACTCCAGTAATCAAGGGTGATTAGATTGTAATCCATGGTATACATATATCTTCAGAATGGTTTTGAGACTAGTTCTACTAGGCCTTGTTTGTGACTATGACAACTATTGGCATGTAACATCATTTGCATTTTCCTATTCATGGCCACAAACACTTGTTTGGTGTAGTTCCACATGGATCTGCAGTGTAATTTTATTGGCAACCTTGTATGCAAATTCAGTGGAGAATGTAATAAGAAACTAGTTCATCCAGTTGGTTCCCTACCACTCCACTTCTTGTTTGTTTATATTGTATTTCGACCATCGCAAATACTCCTCTGACCTCACACATTAGGGGGAATCTGTTATAGCAAGATTTGTCTCACCCTAAGAAATCTTGCACAGAGGGGCTTATTCCATTTCCCTATGTAGACTTATATTCCCTGTTGATAAAATACAGAGACAAAAATACAAATTTTTCCACTTGTACGCATCTTGCACACTATAAAGAAAGCATATACGCAGGCTGGTCCACTACAACCCACGTACATAGAGATTTGTGCTAGAAAATGAAAATTAAATGTCATTTTTCCATGTCACTATAGGAGATCTCTGATCCTTTTCCTTACATATACTGGAAACGTTCTGACTCGGCCCTTCAGTTTCATTTTGAAGGCTATAAATGAGCCAATTCCAAGCTATGGAAAAGGAGAAGTATTCAACTTTGAGAGCAAAGTTACTCTAGATAAATTATTTAATTCATATTGAGTCTACATCCCTTTGTCCTTTAAGTCAGAACATAGTGTTCATCCCCCAAGATCTTCCCTTATTGATGGAGAACCTCATTGTCTCCCTTCTATGATATTTCCTTTGGTGGAGGATTGAAGTGGTGGAGGCCCAACTGGAAGGAACTTAGTTTATCGGTTATGAATCGTGTCGACATGAAAGTCTGTAATATTTTCACTTTTGCTAATCATTTATTAATAGAAATACTCTCTTCCCATCCAATTGATATCTTTCAAATATATGAGTTACTATCCACGGGCGTATTTGTTATGTATATTAATGGATTATGCTATTTAATGGGCTAACATTTTATACTACCACCATATGCTTGCATTGCTTGTTTATTGAGAACCTGTTGCAGGTATAGAGCTTTAGGTGAAAGTGTTGAACAATGAACATCATTGAACATTTGGATGAGGTAGGATTCTTTCTTATCTCACTTGCACATTGGTTTATATAGCATGTTGTTGGGATAGATTTGATTTCTGCATTCATTTTCGCCAGTTGTGGTTCACTCTAGCCATAGAGAAATTTTCCTCGTAACATTTGGGTCGTATTGAAGTTGATCAATTACTTGCTTTGTATGTTCTATCATGAGAAATTCCCTTTCCTGTGCATCCTTTGTCATAGGGAATCCTCTATCCTACACTGGGGCCACGAGAGGAACCTATGTTGCTTCTGCTGCTCTGATTTATTCTCTAGATATAAGGGACTCTTGATTCGATTCCTCTATGGTTGATGCCTATTTTTATAGGATCATGGCCTTGAACCTGGTCAATTTGGGGTTAACCATCCTCGCTACCACCTCGTCCCATTCCTGTGTATTTTCTGTGAAGACTTCATCTTCAAATTTATCATGGGCATACGACCAACAAGAAGACACTTGTGAAGTGTGTTGCAAGAGCAGGCCCTTTAGATCATGTTTGTGGAATCAAACTGTATTGAACATGAACTCAAGTTGTCTCATCCCTTCTTGTTTGTCTTGAGTTGTTTCTTTAACCAAGTATAAACCTACATGGAAAACATAGGGAATGAACACTCGCTTCTTGTCCTTGACCAGGGTGGAATTTTAGCCTTGGAATATGGTTTGATAGCATATCTATCCTACTATAAGTCAGTATGGGACATGAATTGGTAATATATGTGGTGCTCCAGTGGCCTTGAACACCCTGATGTAATTGTCATGCTCGTCTAGGTACCAGTGGCCTAATTTGGAAATCATTTTCTTGGCCGCTGCCAATAGTCTCGGGCATTCCTTCCTAAAAATAATGAAATAAATTTGTGCGATGAATTCATCGCAGATGAGGGAGTAAGACCTTTTATACCTGTTCTCCCATATCATGCTGAAATAGACATGGATCAGGAGCTCCGTGACATGCCATCTCAGATCCATGTCGATGAATATGTTTCTGGTGCACATGACATCAACAAGATATGAAGCCATGTAGAAAGTTGATGTCTCTCCTTCCTTCGGCATCTAAGCTTGTTGTATACAAATGCTTAGTTTTTTAGAAATTATTGCTCCATAATTGAAACCACTCCCAGAGATTGCCACTGTATAATCTAAGGGCATCCATGCCTCTAAACATCTGGAGCAATCCTTCTCTCCATATAATCGAGAGATGAGAGCCATCAAATATTTGTATAGCTCTCTTAAGTTGGTCATTTGGTACCATCCAATGCTCCAGTTGGTGTAATTATTGTCTTCCCTCCACCATGAGGACATCAACCGACTGGTGTCATCGCGCTCTTAGAATTTCACAATGAAATGTGTATTTAGATGCTCCTTGGGGTCTCGAAGTTTGTAGTATTTCTGTACCTCTACCGATAAGAACACTCTGACACACCCACCATTGTCATCGTTGATCAAACATTTCTGGGTATCTATGTGGTTGATGATCCATTTCAAGACTTCAATACAAGGAAAGAGAGGGGTTCTTCTAGCCACAATGTGCAGGTACGACCATCAAATGTTCAGGAAAACTTCATCGTCGAGCTCTCTTACATCTGGGTCACTCTATGGGATGTATTTCAGGTATTCCTCTTGGCTGATATTGTTAAAGAGTTCTCCCCATTGTGGGAGCACCATCTTGGACCCTGTAGTTGACTCTGTATCTCCAAAGTCCAAAGGCTGAATAAAAACCTTCTTCATTATTTTTTCTATGACAGGCTCTGGTCTTGGCGTGTATTCCAATTGTTTTTTATTCCTCGAAAGGAGACTTCGCCTACTTCTGGTTCTTTCAGCTTTAGTTCCCTCGATGATCGTCTATTGGTTATATTTCTTGGTGGAATTGTTCCTGCAACTTAAAATAAATTTTAGAGACTGTGCAAAGAACAAAACCAGATAAAAAATATATCAACTGTAACCATGTAAAATCCACAGACTTGGATACATACCTGCAAATATTTCTAAACTTGGTTATTTTGATACTCATGAGACCTCTGCATATTTTGAATTACTCATCTTGATTCTTTGGATGCTCTGGAATTCCTTGCACATAGAATGATTTCGTTTACAATGGATCAAGAGAATTCAAACCAGGGAAGAACTTGTCGTGTCGCATAAGCCATCAAATTTGGGTGATGAGTGAAATTTAAAAAAATATTCCGCCGAATCTCTGCAACTTAATTCTTTGCGGGTTGATGGTGGAGGCGCGGGGGGGATGTGGTATATCGATGGTTTTAAATGGCTGTTCTGATTGGTGCATGAGGTAGAAACTAATGCGTGATTTGGTATTAATTGGCCCCTTAAATTCTCAAAATCTAATCGTATCTAATGCTAAAACGTCCCATCATGTTTCTCTCTCAGTGGGTGGATCAGGGAGAAGGGATGTGCTATGAACATATTCATTGATTTCCTTCTGCAAAATATCTGACACCGATCGATCTCACCGTACAATGTTTTCTTGGAAAAGATGAATCGGAGGTGTGACTCGGACTTAGGGATCCAAGAATGACTCAGAGTAAAACTAGACCGTATGGTTATCCAATCTAGTAAAGACACGTGTCATTGAATATCAGTGACCTAATACATGTGTATAAATCGAAGTTGAGACTTTCCTTAAGTTATTCATTCGAAAACCAACCTTAGCTTGCCGATGCCGAAAAGTGTCCAGGGTCGGATATCGGTGAGAAACCTATCGAGTATTTTTATTCGGATTAGCTTCATTGAAAAAGTCTCGATGCTGAAACGTATCGGGGATCAGCGATTGGGAATATCTTTAGCACGGTTAGAATGTTTGTCATGATATTTTTAGGATTTCCCTGATTCCGATAAGCACATCGGGCATCAACTATCGGTGATATCTTTTCTCTCTTTGTTAATGTTTATTCCCCTCATCTTTTACCGATGTCGAACGGGAATTGTATATCGGTGATATCCTTATGCAAGACTTGTCTCAAAACAAAAAATTCCTTTTGCCGATAATGACGAATATCGACGCTCGAAGAATGAGGTCTCCCGAGTGGTTCTTTTCCTTCTTTGAATTCCTTTAGATGTTGAATCTGAGCACACCAGGTGAAATGTTTCAATTGTTTGATTATTTATTCAGGTTTTAAGGCCTTTTAATTCATGGGGTTTCATAAGTTCAAACAAACCTAAATAGCTAATGAGGGTCATGATAATAATCAAATACAAAACATTTCTCAAGATGAAGTCGAATAAGACAGTGCAAAGATTAAGTGGTACCCAAAAGGTAGAAAATTTGACATAGGATTTTTAGGGTGTATTGAGTGCTCAACAAATGGCGATTTACTGGGTGAAAGAAGAATCTTTGTTCCTTTCTCAAGATCAGTTGATGAAAAATTTGGTTAAGAAATTAACTGGTTTTTTATCAGAGCCTCTTTTATCCTTACGTTTGAAATTCCCTGGTTGGTGCATTTGGGCCTGCCTATGAGGTTTTCAACCTTTATTCCACCTTCGTTTCCTATTACCCTGACTCATGCCCCCTTTGACAAGAGTCCGGAAAAGCATTCAATGGCACTAGGCCTTTTAGTTACCCCTATTCACTTGCTATGGTGTTGCTTCACTACCAAGGAGCGTCCATAGCCCCGAAAGAGAAACCCCGATGCCACTGACCTTACTTTGCTTCCAACGAGCGTCCATAGCCCCGAAAGAGTTATCTTCATACCCTCTCCTACTATGTGCTCATTTAATATAGTTGATTTTATTTTGGCAGAATGCCCTGAGCGAGTTGGAGAGGAGGACATCTGTTATTTGCATAATGAGATGGTTAAGGTGAAATTTTTGTAGCTCCGTCTTCGAGGTACATGTAGTCCTTTCCATATTACCATATTTTCCTTAAGGTTTTACTAGACCACCAGGA
The DNA here is from genome assembly GCA_032191745.1 of Picea mariana. Classification (NCBI taxonomy): domain Eukaryota; kingdom Viridiplantae; phylum Streptophyta; class Pinopsida; order Pinales; family Pinaceae; genus Picea; species Picea mariana. Next base: position 108,177 of record JASDQU010737277.1, read on the forward strand.
AGACACTTCATCACTTTTCTGAGGTTTCTCACTTGCACAGGTTAGGTAGAAGACCCCTCAAAAAAACCATAGGTCCCCTAGCACTTATTGTGTTGTATGTGAGAGATGAGTTAGTAACATAGTTCATTATATGACATGAATTAAGGTCAACCAGTTTCTTTCTAAACACAATATTCAAAAGAGAATAATTTACAAATAGCGAAAGACAAAACAAAAATGCATTCTACAATCAACCTATCTAAAAAAAACACCGTGAAAACATAAACACATTTTTTTATTTTTTTATTTTTTAAATGGAAATATTGTTTTAGGGATTGGTCATTCACCGGGAGGGCGTTAGGTTCCCCCCTTAGATTCTACAGATGATACTTGTCTACCCCAATATTCTCGGCCACTTGGAAAGGTCTGAGCCATAGATTTTGAAACTTAGAATGTTTTCCTTTTTGTCTCATTTGCTCTATCCCATTTTAGGACTAAGTCTCCCACTTCAAAATTATTCTCTTTAGCCTTATCCTTATCAAACCACCTTTTCACTATCTATTGATGAGCTATGAAATTTGATTTTTCTTTCTCCCTTTTTTCTTCCAGCATGAGGAGGGTATCAATTATTTTTTGTATGACTAATGAGGGATGTCCTTTCGAATCCTGAGCAAGTTGAAGGGATGGAAGATATAGTCTATTTGAGAGAATGGCTTCATGTCCATATACCATAAAGTATGGGGAATTCCCTATAGCTTCCTTGGGTGTAACTCTATCGGCCCATAAAGCATTATGGAGTAAACTGTGTCAATTCCTTTGGTTCTCTGCAACTGTTTTCTTTAATATCCTTACTAGGTTCTTATTCGTTGATTATGCCACTCCATTACCCTGTGGATAGTAGTTTGCAGAGTATCTAATTATGATTCCTTTATCTAGAGAAAACTCTGTTAATAAGGTGGAAGAAAAGTAAGTTAAATTATGAAAAACAAGGACGGAAGGCACACCAAACCTTGTGATTATTTGTTGTTCTATGAATTAGATCACCACCTTCTCGTTTACATGAGTCAGAGGGATGGATTCTGCCCATTTAGTTAAATAATATGTGGCGGTTAGTATGTATCTATGTTGTTTTGAATAGCTCGGTGTAATTTGTCCTATGATATCTAACCCCCATTTCTCGAATGGCCCGGAAATGACCACCGGTTAGAGCAGGACAACTTCTCTATTCTCCCTCCCCGCACTTATTTGACAAGTTTTACAGTTTCTAGCATATGGGTGAGCATCCTGAAACAAGGTAGCCCAAAAATATCCATCTCTTATTATTTTATGAGTAGTGGTGTTTCCTGTGAAATTTCCACCAGCAGGACCATCATGGAGTTCCTTTAGAACTTTGTCTGCATCTTCACGTTCAATACATATTAAAAGTACTCTGTCATAACTAACACGGAAGAGCATCGAATTTATGAGGCAATATTGTGCGGATCTTAACCTGAGGGCTCTCCTTTCCCTAGGGTTGAAGTTTTCTAGGGAAGTTCCATGATGCAGGAGATAAGTCAGTTTCTCGTACCAAGACTCATGCCCTCGGGAGATATATGAAGCTTCACCACACCATAATGTCAATTCATTCTCCCATCTAGGGTCTTCATTTAGTTGGTCTTGGGATTCAATTGCTAGTTTTCATAACCCTTTTCCTTTAACCATTTTAACAGGTTTTAGATCTAGATCAAATTCTTGGACTATTTCCATCCAGTTTCCTCTTCTTTCCCCCATCTCTTGTTGAGTAAATAGGGATCGGACTGCAGGGTGAGGAACGATGACTTTGGTACGGTTCTTAAGGATGTAAGTTCTGAAGTGTTTTACTGTCTTGTATACTACATAAGCCTTTTTGTCTATAGCAGGATAATTTATCTTGGTCCCTTGGAGATTAGTTCTCATGAATGATACCAGGGCCTGGTTCCTGTCATCATCCTTCTGAGTCAATATTGCAGCTAGTGATTGGTCGGAGGAAAAATTGTAGAGAAAGAAATCTTTGTTGAAAACGGGACTTCGTAACAATGGAGCTTGAGATATTGTAGTCTTAATATTGTTAAAATCCCTTTTTCGTTCATCATCCCACATACATTCAACATCTTTATGGATAATTTTTTGTAAGGGTTTGATAGTTTTGGCGAAATCGGGGGTGAATTTCCTCACAAAAATGATTTTTTCGAAGAATGATTGCATAGACTTTTTGTTGTGAGATAATGGAGGCTGAGATATAGCCTTAATCCTTTCTAGGTCTACAAGAATCCATGCTTGGGATATAATTTGGCCTAACAACTTACCTTCCTCGACACCAAAAAAAGTTTTCTTAGGGTTAAGGATATACCGTATTTCCTACACCTTTCGAAAATATGGGTTAAATGTTGGATGTGATATTCTATGTTCTTTGAATACACATTCAGGTCATCCAAATAGACTACTACAAACTTGTTGATTAGTCCCTGAAATGCTACATCCATGTCCCTTTGGAAGGTCGCTCCTACATTGATTAACCCACAGGGCATGCATTTATAAGCGAAGGTTCCCCACTTGGTTCAGAAGGTAGTTTTCAAGTGGTATTCTTATGAAACTATAACCTGGTTATAACCTGAGAAACCATCTAGTAGTGAGAAAATTTCAGAGACTGACACAGTCTACAAAAGTTGCTCCATGGGTGAGACTAGGTAGTTTTCCTTTTTTGAATCTCCGTTGAGGTTTCTGAAATCTACGCATAGGCGGATCTCCCCATAATTGTTCCTCACAAGGACAAAATTTTCTACCTAGGTAGAGTGTCTAACTTGGAAGATGATTTTGGCATCTAATAGTTTCTTTAACGCTTAACACATGAGAGGTTCTAGGGATGGGTGGTACTTCCAGAGCTTCTGTTGGAAGGGTTTCACTTCAGTTTTTAATGGGATAGTGTGTTGGATGATACAAGTATCATAATTTTTCAGATATCGGTAGGATCAAGGAAAAACATCTTGATATTGTATGAAAAGTTTGAGATAGTCCTTCCTTTCCTCTTTAGATACTGTCTTTCATAGATTTATATTCTTGGGGTTTTCTGAGGTTCCTAGATTTATAGTTTCATGCATGGGACAGGAACTCTCTGTCTTTGTGTTGGTTGACCCTTTGAACCTTTCTCTTAAGTCAAACAAGTTTTATAAATTAGGTACCCCTTTCGGTATTGTGTGAGATTTTGAGTTTTTAGTCGGTTGATCTGTATGAGGATTAGTTTCTACTAATTGTTTTTGGAATACTTCATCGTCAATAGCCAAGTCTTTAAAATTATCCTAATTGGTCGAAATGTTTATGATCTGTTCATCTCCTTCAAAGACCTTACAATAAGAAATATTGTTGGGCACCGACGGTTTGTAGAGTATATCCACAGTGAACCGAGAGGATTCATAATCTTATAGAGGTGATAGCCTTGAGGCAACGGTGGCTAGGGAATCAAAAAGAATTTTCTTTGTTCTGGAGATCACTGTAATGTTCAAGGATTCAAAATGCTCTATTATCTTGTGTACTTCCTGTTGGTAATTATTTTGGTGCGGAGAGTTGCAATGTATAGTATTCCTTACTTGTCTAACGATGATTTTAGAATCTCAGAAAACCTTCAATTCTTTGACGCTTAAGTCTGTGGCTTTCTTTAGCCCTTGTACTAGGGCTTCATACTTGGCGGTGTTGTTCATGCATTCAAATTCTAGTCTACAAGATAGGAAATGTCGTTTACATTTTGGATCAATGAGGATGAACCCTACCCCTGACCCTTCTTGTGATTTAGATCCATCAAAGTATAAGGTCCAAACTTGTGGGTGAAACCTATCATATTCCCCTTTTTATCACTTTCCTCCCCTCCTGTTGTTTTTTTCGTGATTTCTAATGCATGTTCCTGACATAAGAGGGTTTTCTCTGCCGCCATCGGTAATTTTTCTTCACAAATCATTTTGGAGTTTTGAGTAAGAGGAACATCAAATGAGAGGGGGGAGAAATTCCCTAAATTGGAGTCACAGGAACAATTGCCTAGCATGGGGAAATCTGTCAATGAGGGTTCATTTAGGGTTTTGAAGTCAGTGACAATATGTTTTAGATATCTTTCCCTATCGATCCTGATCATATTCGTATGTCCCTTTAATGGTATCCAAAGGTTATCCCAGTGGGTACTAAAGTATCCATTTAATTTCTCAGACCAATCTCGACTTAATAACAATCCATAAGCTTCTGGGATATCTACTACGATGATGTCAATTACTTGCACAAATTTAGGGTGTGTCGCTATTATGATTATCACATATCTTATATCTCCCATAACCTTCACCTGGGTTATGTCTAGTTGTATAACATGCTTATTTATTTTGAGAGGGACTGCATTTAATTTTTTGCAAATAGACAATGGCATAACATTGGAGGATGATTTGAAGTCAACCAAACAATTATGGAGGTTTATGTTGAAGACTTCAAATGTCAAAAGGAGCAGTGGGACAAAAGGTTTTCCCTTCTTATCTTCAGAGGAGGTTTTCATAGTTGGTTTATTCCTTATATCTGTGGGAGTTATATTTTCTCCTTGGTCAGTGCTTGTTGTAGGATTTTCTATCGATTTCAATGCTTGTAATAGGAAGTCCTTTTGCAGAGGGATTCTACATATGTCCATGACTGATATGTTTTCTTTCAACTTTTACAAGTCTTCCACTATGTTGTAGTCTATCTTGGGTGATTCTCATGTATGGATGTTTATAGATTTTCTTCGAGGAACAAAAGGTTATTTCAGCTGATTGGGAGCTAGTCTTCCTCCTGAAGTTGAGGCAGTAGTAGGATCATTTGAGACAGGTTGACCCCTACTTCATGTTTGTACAACCAAAACATTTGTGGGTGGTTATTGAACCTAAAATAGGTCATCAGAGGTAATGGGTAGGTCAGGATATCATATCAGCATGGATGTTTCTTTTGGTGGATCAACTTATTCCTTATCAACAACATTCATAACTGAGTCGTTGGATTGTTCAGTTAAGGAAGCTTCATCTAGAAACTGGTTGGCCATCAAATTCATGGCATGCATCCATTGAGAATGTAAATTCTAACCTTGTATAATGTGTACTATAAACAAATATTTATAAAAGAACAGAAAAGATACAATGGAAAATACAAACATTACATAGAGATTTTTCCCCTGAAAACCCAAACCGGGAAAACCATCATATATTATATTCATTCATTGTATTACATTGTTTACAATACAATATACATATAGGAGCCAACAGCATCCAAAAAACTAACCCAATGACCTGTATTAGTCCAAAACCCTAATTCCTTAACCAAAAATAGAAAACCATCAAAAAAAACCATGTGCCGAAAAAACCACCTAAATACATGACACATTTCCCGAGGTAGGTGTCACGTTTCCCGAGGCCGAATTTTTTTTTCCAGGAGCGTTTCCCCCATACACCCCCCTTCTAACCCCCCTATGTGCCCAACACATATGCTCACACCCTACTACTCATGCAAATAATATAACACATACCCAACATTCTCCCACTTGTTGTTTTCTTTCCATACAGGGGGTTACAGGGTTACATAGTCAAAAATCCAAGGCAGGAATGCCCATGGATCCTCTACACCAAGAGAAATTCTCAATGCTCATATATTTTGTTCATGAGTCTGAAACATTCTTCAAAGTGTCCACCTTCATCAATGATACTTTCTTTTCTTCAATCATGTCTCTCACAAAGTGATATTGAACATCAATGTGCATTGTCTTTGAATGATAAGCAGGGTCCTTTACCAGAAAAATTACACTCTGACTATCACACTCTATCCTTACAGCTTGTTGTACTAACCCAATACCTGAACACAATCTTTGTAACCATACTACTTCCTTACTTGCATGAGTGGCTTCCATGTATTCAGATTCTGTAGTTGAAAGTGCCACTACAGCTTCTCTTTTGCTCATCCAAGTTATTGATCCTCTAAACAGGTTAACCACATACCCACTTGTAGATCTCCTATGATCCAAATCTCCAGAGTAGTCTCCATCCACAAATCCATGTACATCGACCACTCTTTCCAATCCCGGTCTTCCTTCGTAGCACAATCCATAGCTAGCAGTGCCACGCAAATACCTGAAAACCCTTTTTATTGTTGTCGAATGCTCCTTCCCTGGTTTTGACATATACCTACTCAAAACTCCCACTGCATGTGAAATGTCCAGTCTAGTAAAGACCATTGCATACATCAAACTACCAACTGCACTCGCATATGGAACATGAGGCATGTCCTCCTCTTCTTCATGTATCTTGGGACACTGATCCACAGATAACTTTACACCAACATGAATAGGATCCTTGACCGATTTACATTCCATCATATTAAATATTTGTAATGTTGTCTTGACATATTTTGTCTGATTTAAGAAGAGTTTCCTCTTTTTTCGATCTATTTTAATTCCCATTCCCAAAATGAAATTTGAAGCACCAAGATCCTTCATGTCGAATTTAGAGGACAGCTGAGTTTTCACATATAGGATAATTTCCTTGTTGTTTCCTATCAGCAACATGTCATCCACATACAAGACCAAATAAATCAAATGATCACCAATTAATTTAGAATACACACAGTAATCCTCTGTTCTTCTTGTGAAGCCAAGTCCCTGCATATAAGTATCAAATTTTTTATACCACATCCTTGGTGATTGTTTTAAACCATAGAGGGACTTTTTCAACTTGCATACCAACTCCTTCTTTCCTTTCATAGAATAACCTTCTGGTTGCTTCATAAACATTTCTTCTTCCAGATCCCCATGCAGGAATGTTGTCTTCACATCCATCTGTTCTACTTCAAAATCAAATGCAGCAATAATAGATAAAAGAAATCTTATAGAGGTTAACTTGGCAACAGGAGAAAAAATCTCACCAAAATCAATTCCCTCA
>JASDQU010737277.1:191262-209252 GCA_032191745.1 Picea mariana
TTATGGCTTATGTTGGTATCAAAATCTTGGTTGTATTTGGATGTATTGGTTGTTATTTGTTCCTCGGCAATTAAAACTTGTTATGGTTATAGACTAACTCTTAGTAGGCTGTAGCTGGTCGGTGGGATAAATGAGATTCTAAGACTGTGGAATTAGTTATAGACTGTGTTGCTGGTCTGTGTTATAGTTTTTATATTATTTCATTCTTTGGATGGCGTAATCTTATGCTAGCACTGTGTAAAATGACTTGGGGTTATCATTGCGTTCCGGCAATGTAGAATAGTTTTATGCATGAATCTGGCAATGTACACCGTTCGTGAGTTCTGGCATATGCAATTTCAGATGGGGCCTCCACCATTTTCACTTTCTCTGCATTATTTTAATGCAATCTCCTGCGTTTCTTGTGGAACGACTTCATCCCTGAGTAAATTCGAACCTCTGCGCATTTTTCTTCTCCGCACTATTGCCTGTGGGTCTTCTCTGTCGGCTGGCGTACTGCCTTAACTCTGTCCATTTGCATACATTACTTACACCCGTGTGCTGGGAATTGAATACGCTCTCTCAAGTAGAGCGCGCACTTGGGCACCAGAGAACCTTCGTGTAGGAAGTTCAAGAGGGAGTCAGCTCTGAGTCGAGGTAACCACATTAGTTAGGTTCAGATCACAACAATGCTTTTTCCCTTCACACTGTATTTACTAATTATATAACTGTGTGCGTTACCCATGGAGCATTGGAATAATTAATGATCTGGACTGTATCGAATAGAATATTTAAATGAGAACTACTATGTAGTTGATGGGAATTTCATGGGGTTCTAATTGATGTCTTCGGAGGAATGTTCGATAGCTGTTATGTTGGGAGACACTAAGGAGTCATATTACTTTCGCAACTAAATGTAAAGGGCCACTGGCATTTAATTATCAGTAAAGGGCCACTAAAGGAGCTGTCAAGGGTGCTCTCCATATATCACAGTGATGACGGAGTCGACAGTCCCATTACCCATCAAAGAATTTATTGATCGTGGTTGGCAGACTTTTTGTCTCTGGCAAGTTTGCTCGACTGCTGGATTGGTTATTCGATTGCTGGAATTTGCTCCACCTGTGGCTGCGCAGGTTTACATCCATTTAATCCTTGGATTCAGTATTCTCTTTGGTGATGGTTTGGTCGACAGGTTGCTGGATTGATGGATCGTTGTCCATTACTCATCCCTGTGACCGCTGAGTACATTGCTAATGAACAATTCACTGTACTAACAACAATTGTGCTGACTTCTGGATGTTGGTATGACTGATTTGCTGACCATTCCTTGTGACTGCGGTGTGTTATGGTTTCGATCCGCTGTGCTACTGTGATACTGTACACACTCAGGTTAGATGTGCCCCAGACTTGAACCTCGGACTGATTTGTTAGTTGGAGTGCAATGTAAATGAATTTTTACAATATATAAACTCGAGAAAATTTTTCCCTGGAAAAAAAAATCAGTCCGCGACCTGGTCACTGTAGGCTGTGTGGGAGTGACATCGTGATCTTCTGGAGAGGGGAGGACTGCACACAGCCATCGCCTTACCTTGTCGAGTCTCTCTCTATGCGCCTCCCTTTCTTGAGTAGTAAATGTCGTTGATGGCACAGAGCCCGATTCCCAAATCAGTGAAGGGACACCAAGCCGTGATTTAATATACTTACCTTCACATCGCGGAGAATGACCTACCGTATAACCGTGTCCAGTTTTCATTCTCATCCTGCATAAAAAGAAAAATGCTCTAACAAGACCCGGATACCACCTGCAACTTTTAAACCTTTTTGCTGTTAACCGGTGAAACGTTAACCTATAGCTGCGTGTCACTTCTAGCGTTCTCCCCAAGAGAAGCCGGGACCTACAGACCACGTGACTGTAGATGCCACAGAGTAATGATGTACTGACCGGCGAGTTTAATGCATTTAATACGTTCGGAGGGTATCAAAATTTGTCAGCGCTGGCGTGAATAATAATTAATGGCATTATGTGATAACCTAGAATGCAGGAATAGCGTCCTTCAATGACAAGGTAAACGAATTTCTGAACGCCAGTATAATGTTTTTGAAATGCACAAGTAGTAAAGGCTTATGAAAAAAAAAAAATCGCTGTGATAGAATGTGGTTAACGTAAATGACAGTGTGGTCTGCATTCATAAAACGCTGGGTTAAATTAGGTTATGGAAGGTGGCGGTAATTATAATGATAAAACCTTGATATTGAATCGATTGATTATAATAAAAGATATTGTAGTTATAAGATAAAATACTGATTGCTAACTGTTCGGATCATATTATAAGGGTTATGGTAGCTAAACGTAGAAACAGGTTATTTAATTGAATTCTATAAAAATTTATTCTTATTTTAAAGTTACATTATTTTAATGCTTTTTATTTTAATCTAATTAGTGTGGATAATTCTGCAGATTTTATTTCATACAGACAGTCCTCTGGTGGTGATTTAATTGCTTTTAGTTTAAAGTAATTCTTATCGTTGAACCTTAACATACAAAAATGTGGGTACAAATTGTGCGCTTCCTTATATGACCGCCCTCCCCATCATTCCATTTATCAAAGTAATCAGATTTGATTGTGGTATGGACCTACATCCTTATGACTAAATGCGTCAGAATGTATTGTGAGGTAAGATAGTAATATGGTATGTATTCATTAATGCTACACCATCAGTTATTATGATTAGAAGTTGAATACGACTAGATATTGGAGAAGTTGCAATAAATTCTAGGATCTTAACTTTAAGGATGGGTGGGTAACTTGTCTTGTAATGTAAAGGTTATTCTTGTGATGCTTTTTATATATAATTTAAAATGGAAGGGTGGTACTCTTTATGGCATTGGTTGGGTAATTTTAGTGTTGGGATGACACGTAAATTGTAAGGTGGTGTTAATTGCAAAGTTGATGGGATGTAATTGTAACATGTTCATGATGTCTTGGCAGCGTTATTATACTTTTAATGGTTATTGACAACCTTATGTGGCGTAACATCCTTGATTAAGCACAATAGATTATTCTGAGTTAATAGATGAGGGCTGCTGTCATTAAGGTTATCATGAAATTGGATAGGAATTGCGAAGTCTGTATATTACCAAGGTAATGAGGCTAACCCTCATGGGAGGATTGATATTGTAAATTTACAATGATGGCGTCCAAAGAGTTCAGGATAAAATGTTAATTATTGAGCTATAGAGAAGGATTAGTTGTTGCATATTGCGTTAAAACCCATTACTAACTTTCATTATATTTATGATTACAATTGGTGACTTTTATCTTGTTAGATGTTAAACCAGTCAAGTTCAGTCTTGTACTAAGGGGGTCCCTTGAATGTGTTTTAGAGGGTACCTTGATGATGTTTTATGATTAGAATTGCACCATGGAAGGACCTTAAGACTCATATAGCTGGTAGTCCCTTGTTAATCCAAGTTTGCGTAGGGTTTGTAAAACCTTGTGTGTTGGGCCGGCTTGCGTCAGGCGGGAGGTAGACACCTTCAGTTGCCCTAGTATTTATGTCTGTGTTTTTCTGCGTCAAGGATCCCGTGCCGTATCAAGAGTCTCGGGCCCTTTAAAGGCAGGGTTTCCACTCTTGCGACACACCTTGGGGGATTTCTAGTTTCTTCCTGAGCAGACGGCCAAGAGCTTATCTGACCTTCTCTCTCTCCGGAGAAGAGGACTAAGATTAAACGCCCTGCCTTCCTGTGCAGAAATAGCAAACCTAATACCTTGGATTCTACCTTCGGTGTCCGTGCGGTACCTAACCCAGTGTGTCGATATCGTTGAAGATATCGTGGGGCGCCTTGGTCTTGGGTGTTCTTCGCTTGCAGTTACTTGGCATGCACCTTGCGTCTTCTTGTTGTGATTGTCATGGTTGCGTCTTGTCAGTCATCGGGTGGCGACGTAGAGTCCAGTGCGTCTATTTCCCCTCCTCCTCACGCGCACACACCTTTAAAACAAAAAAATTTGCACCTGTCGTCCGAGTTGTTGTCGTAACAAGGAGGGTTGTTACAAGTATATTTTATTTTTCATAAAAGAAAGTTTAGTAATGAGTATAATCACATCTAAAAACATAACTCATTATCAGTCCCTTACTTTTTAAGGAACATACTCTCAAACAATTGCTAAATTGACATATTAAATTTCAGTAAAACAATTTCAAAAAATAATAGAAAGATACCTATAATCATGACAAGTTTTGTTTTTACTGTACAGTGAAATTATAAATAAAAAAATACTTTTGTTTACCATAAGTTGAAAAAATTCTGAAAATATATTTTATTTCTCAGAAAACAAGGAAAATATACACTGGGATTCATGATTTTACCCTTGTGTATTAATTATTATTTCTAATATTCATTTTTATAATATTCAAGCTTGTTGGTTATTGTTGTGCATGGTATATTGTTGATTTCTTTTATGTTGTAACATAAATATTGATTATTGCATGTGAGTATTTCATGCTTCTTATTAATTAAATGTAATCAAAATTCGAAATTAGTTCAAGAAGTGCTTCTTGAGGTAGCGTGTCCAACCTATTGGTGTTTGGGTACATTTAAATACCCCTTCATCATTGATGGAAACCCTTAGTCAATTCCATAATACTCCCTTTGTCTACAACTATCCTTGTGTCTACAATTTTTCCTCTGTCTGGAACTTATCCTCCTTTGAAATCAATGGAAAAGGGTTGTTCCACCTGGTCTTGTGATTTTCTTCAAGCACTCCAATGTGTGATTGAAAAGTATATCTTTAATTTCCCACTTGTTGACAATTGATCATTGTCCATGTTGTATCTACTACAAGTATCCAACATTGATCCTTCTGTTTGATTTTTTTATTGATCAAACCTTCCACTCCAATGTCATGACATTGATATTATAAAAAGGGAGAATATTTAGTATTGACTTTGTTTGAATTTGTTTCTTCCTCTACATTCCTTTCTAACATGGACCAATCCGATGATTTTTTTCATCTAAAATAGTACTATAAACTTGAATTTCCATTTTCACAAGGAAATGTCCCAAACTTTCCTTTTTCTACAAATGGGGTGTACATGTTTCAAGTGAGAATCAAAGCAATGAATCTCCCTACTATCTTCAATTATATTATCACATGCGTTTTTATAACAAACAATTTCATCTCTCCCTTCTTCTTTATTTTTCTTCCTTTTCCAAACCTTTGAGTATTCTTCTCTGAGATTGGAAATAAAATCTTCTTCCTTGTTTTTCTTAGGACGTCTAAGTATACTGCTTCTACAATAATGTGCTATGTGTGCATAGTTATTGCACTTATAACATTCAATATTGTAATCAAGTAGAGGATAAAATGAATTCTATTTTATGTTAGCAAACCCATGAGAAATTTTGGTTTGTTGCTCATATAGTCATCTTTTGAGGTTTTGTAAAATAATTTATTTCTATTCCCATATGATGATTTCTTTCATAAGCTCTAAAATCTATTTCCTTATGACCAAAATTATGCAAGAAAAACAATATCCAAGAAAGCGATTTTGGTACCAGTTTGTGTAAGGCCTTCTTGGTGGAAAAACTCTACTGAAATCATTTGTGCTATTCTTGTGACAAGACTTAGGAATTTTTTGTTCATTGTTGCATTTCCTACTGCTGCTTTCATTATTGATGGATCCTTTGCGAATATTGGCGTAAATTTTAGGCTCCTCTTCATCTTCCTTTTCTGATGGCTTTGTGACCTTAGTTCTTGCATATCCCTTGAGGGTATTTTTCTTTTTTTTTGTAGCCAAGACCTGTCTTGATGATGGTGAACTTTGGAAAAAAATAATAATATCTAAGATTTAAGTAATATTTCCAAAATTGAATCTTCTAGCTTCTCACAATTTTCTTCCTTTTCTTTCACCTACCTTCTACCCACTTCTTCTATCCTTTTTGCCTCTTCTACTTGAGTCTTCAAGATGATAAATTTATTATCTATTTCTTCAAGATCATGATCCTCCTCTTCATATTTCTTCAATTTCTCTTTCTTCTTTCTATTCGTTTCCTCGAGTTTGTCTATTTCTTCTAAGGAACTAATGAGTTTTCCTTCAAGATCTTCTTCTTATAAATCTGGTTTTTCTTTTTGATTATCTTCATTTTCATCAACAAGATTTGTTTCCATGGTTGTGGAAAGAGATTCTTCTTAATCATTACTATCATCCCTTTCTTCATATGGACACATAGTAGAAAAATGTCCTTTTCTACCACACTTAAAGCATTTGAAGGGTAGCTTACCTTTGTATTTAACAATTCCTCCTTTTAGATTTCTCACAAATTGTACTTCTTCTGTCCATGATTCATATCTGGAAAAATCACCATATCTCTCTTCATAAATGTTTTATCGCTTGTCCCAAATCCATTTAACTAATTTACTGTTCATTACCTTGACAATCTTAGAATATGATAGGCCACTCAAGATGCCATCTAATTCTTTTTCATTTTTTTTCACTTGACTCCTTCCCAAATTCATCTATATAACCTGTTGTGATTGATTCCCAAATACCAAACGAAAGGTCCTACAAATATATATTCATTATTATACTCCATGATGCATAGTTGTTTCCATCAAACAAAGGATATTTGTTTGTAGGGAGACCTTCCTTACAATCTATATGTGTTCAAGATCTTCCTTTCAATGGTTAAACTATTTCTGAAGGCACCTGTTATGATACCAATTGTTGAACTTATGCTTATACTAAGAGGGGTGGGGGTGAATCAGTATAGGATACATTTTAATTTATTTAACCATTCATTAATCATTCATTAACCGAGAATCAATAATAACATATAAACTCAAATCACAATGCATAGAGTTTAAAATGGAAACCAAATGAGGAGAAAACCATAAAACGTATATTTATAAATTTATGTAGGCACCAACCTACTGGAGAAACCAATATATTTAATTGAGAACCAACCTATTGGAGACATCAATCCCCTCACCCGAGCACCAAATCAATAAGATCTGTGTTGACACCAATCTAAGATCGTCATACACAAAGTACTTTTGACTTCACCTACATGCTTCATTCCATATAAAATACTTCAAACCCTAGTCACATGTATCCTTCATTCCTTAGCCAACATCATAGCATCATTCTAGAACATAATCCCTGATGGAAACATCAAAACCTCAAAATAAACCACATTACAACATCACAACCTCAAAACAACATACGCGACAATATCATAGTGGTGACAACATCACAACATTATAATAGCACATATGGAAACATCGCAGTGGTGGAAAAATCACAACCTTAGAATAGTGCACATGACAACATCATAGACCTATAACACACCTTGAGAAAAAGAAATACCCCAAGAAAATCCCTTAGAATTCTTTTGCACACCTTTAGATCCCAAAAATAAACCCCATCACCTTTAAATCACCTCATACTTGATCTATATCTCGGTTTCACTGAAAATGTGCACATCTATCTTGTATTTATAATAATTCTATCCCCACTTTATAAGATGATCTGCAAAGACTGGTTGAGTCGACCTCAAATTTATGGTTGGCTTGGCGATGGAAAAAATCATATCTCCTCATTCTTAGGGAGTTAGAGGGAATTCCATATACCATTGGAAATATATTGAAATAATATTTCCAACCATATAAATATTTATCCCATTTGATCTAGGTATGCATGGTTAAAATCCCTTCAAATATAGGGTATCCAAACTGACCATCAAAAATCCAAAAATAAAACTTTCAACAATCTTTAGCTTCCAATATTTATCTTGGACATCTGTAGGCTTGTAAAATTTATCTTGGACATATGTAGTCTCCCCCTATCTTTGACATCAGTGACAACAATATTTCCAACAATAAGGACACACTTGTGTTTCTATGGCAATGAAAACCACTATAAAAAAGGTACTTCAAGTTATGATGGTACACCATGAGCTAGAAACTCTTGTCAATGAGATACATGTGAAATATATTGATGGATTGAACGATGAATGTCATTTCTTTCGCATATGTGGAATTTCCTTAAAAAAGTCACATAATTGTTTTCTAGTAAATGCCAATGGTTTCCTCACGCAGGGGTGTAGACCGATTGGCAAGTGTCATGTAAATGGAAGAAAATATGTAAAAAGGAGGTCTCAAGTTTGATTATCACCCCGATTTACCCGTGCCCCGTGCTTGCAGGATGTGTGGATGAACCCGGAGGTTATAGAGGCAACAGATGGGAATTGACCCTGTGTCATGCGAGTACGAGAACCACGAGTTGTTGATTCCGCCAAAACAAAAAAGAAAAACAAAATCCAATGGGTTCCTGTTTTGCATCAACTATGCTCGAAGACCTCCTCTAGAGGCATCACATTTTAGTACAATTTTTTTAGTGAAATCGAGCACTGATAAGAATAGTGTTGTTGGAATTATTTTCATTGATGTCAAAGAATGTCATATTATGACATTAAAATACACACAAAATTTCCAAGGTTGATTTATTTATAGGTTTACAAGTATATTAAAAAAATGGGCGCATGTTAAAAAGTAAAAAGTGAAGTGGTGGTTTCAAACCCATTGGTTTGGGGTATTTTCCCATGGTATTGGGAATTAATTAATTAATTAATTAATGGAATTTTCCCTTCATGAAGGGTTATGAAAAGATATAAAAAGAGAAAGCATTGAGATAAAGTGTGTGTGAAAAATGAATTAACAAATATTGAATGGAAAAACCAGTTTCATGTCATCTTCACATTTTCATGATAACATTTTTTCTAGGATGTTTCAGACCTTTAGATTTTGAATCAACAGAGGAGATATATTGGTGTACATGTGGTAACATTTTCATATTATTTTTTTCTACACTTTCAAAGATATGCCCTGTGGAAGTTAGGATTCTTGAATGCTCCTGATATAAGTTTCAAATAGGTCATCTTGGCACTTTCACTATAACATATTTTATGGGATGTATCAGACACTGATATTTTTCAAAGATAAAGGAGAGATATCGATGTACATGTGGTAAAATGTTTATTCTTGTTCACTATAATTTCATAGATATTCCGTTTGGAAGTTAGGGTTCATGAATTCTAATGAAATCAATCTCAAATACATCAACTTGGAACTTTCTCTATAAATTATTTTCTGGGATGTTTCAGACCCTAATATTTGTATAGATAGAGGATGTATACTAGTTTAAATGTGGTAAAAATTTTGGATTTTTTTTACATACACTTTCAAATATATTCCTTATGGAATGTAATGTTCCCAAATTATCCTTCCATTTCAAACAGGTCAACTTGCCACATTTTCTATAACTTATTTTCTGGAATGTTTCAGACCTTGTGATTTTGTAGAGACAAAGGAGAGATCTTGGTGTACATGTGGAAAAAATTTCATATGTTTTTTCACTACACTTTTTGATATATTCTCTGTGGAATTTAGTTTTTCTAAATGGTCCTAAGATCAATTTCAAACAAGTCAGTTTGACATTTTCACTATAACATTTTTTTGGGACTCTTTAGAATGTGAAAATTTCAGAGAACAGAGGAGACATACAGAAGTACCTCAGGTAAAAATTTCAAAATCATATTTTCTAAAATGGATATGTGGCATGTTGTACAATTCCATTCTTGGTAGGATGCAAAAAATAACAAGCTTTGGGAAAGTTTCCATTTGGAAATTCAAATTTTGGTCAGACCTGGTAAAGGAAAAACTAGTGCAGAGACATGGTGAAGGAAAAATAAATGAGTAGACCTAGTAAATGAAGAAACAATGAGTAAACCTAGTGAAGGAAGAAATAGCAAGTTGATTTGGTGAATGTTGGAGGAACTCGGAGATTGGTGTCTCATGCTAAGTTGGTGCTTAGTGGTGGGGATTATTGTCTCTAGTAGATTGGTGTCTATGAATATCTATAAAATATTAGTGTCTTTTGATAAGTTTGTTCTTAGTTGTGGGGATTAGTGTCTCAATTATATTGGTGCCTATGAATATATGAAACAGATTGTTGTCTCTTTCTAAGTTGGTGCTTAATAGTGGGGATTGGTGTCTCCAGTAGATTTTTCTCTATGATGATCTATAAGAGTAGGTTGGTTCCTACCATAATTTGTACCAGTGGGTATTGATGTCTCCAGTAGGTTGGTGGCTAAATATATTTGTAATAGTAGGTTAGTGTCTAAAAAGAATTATCAATATAAGTTTTGTTGTTTTCTCCTAAAAGTTTTTCCACATCAATCTTATGTTATATGTTCTGTAGTTTATAGATGTAATATGTGATTGCTTTCTTATGGTTGATGAATGTTTGAAAAAGAAAAAAATTGTCTGATATTGATTCATCCCCCCTCTTAGCATAAGTATGTTTTCAACAAGTGTAACACACATGGATTACTTTAAAGAATAAAAGATAATAGATTGCATCATCCCATGCAAATTATTTCTTCTTAAGCAGAGGAGTTAACGAGGCTATAATTCACCCATTATTCTTCACAAACTTCGTGTAGTATCTTGCAAGTCCAAATAAGTTACCATGTAATATTTCCTAAGTATCTTGAATCACTAAATAATTGACAAGAGTATTTCAAACACTAAATCCCTACATCATTCCTAAGGATGTTTATGTCACTCAATTTGGGATATCCAAAGGAGAACTAGGATTTTATTATTTCCATTATTTTAGAAGATCAAGACACCTTTGTCTCTTATTGGTTTCATTTCCATTCTTTCACTCTATTGGAGAAGGTGAGTACTTCCTAATATTGGATTTGGAAGTATTGAATCATTTTGTATAGATTCATTTACACTCTGTTTGTCTCATCTTGAATCTCTAATGCACACTCCACAAATTCAACAGTCTCCCCTTTGGCAGCCTTGTAGTATTCAACTTGATCATTTAGATGGGTGATCTATTTCTTGTATTTTATGTTTCAAGTCATATGAAGCACAATGGATTTGACATCTTGGGTAGTGTCCTATATAATAGAAGCTATAACTATATGATCTATCTCATTTAAATCAAGAAAATTAGACTTAGTGGTATCCATTATAACTTTATCAATGATCATTTTCCTTTTTTTATTTATTTGTTGGACAATAGGATTTAACTTTATATCAAAAATAAATAACTCTAGCTGTGCCACTTAATATGTTGGGGGATTTTTATGCATTAGCTATTGTAAACAGTGATCCATGAGAGATGCAAATCCCTTTTTATGCTCATTCCAAAAGAATAATTCATTGGTGTGCCCATGGGAGTTCATATTTGTTTAGTATGTGATCGAACCCCTAATTCTATAGTTTCATTCTCAATCCTATTTTTTTCCTCTTCCTCTTCAATTTTCTTCTTCAATGCTTCACCTCCAATCCTTTTTTTTTTTTTCTAATCTTCTATAGCTTGTTTTGTTGCTTCAACCTCAACCTTTTTCTTCATGGTTTCATCTTCAATTCTTTGTTTTCTCTCTACATATTTAGTTGTTTTTTTTTTCATCTTCGGTCTTATATTCTTCCTTATTCTCTACCTCATCTTATATAGATCAATTTACACATGTTTTCTCTTCCTCATATGAGATGGATCTCCTCTTTTATTCTTCATATATAAATTCATATTCATGGAAATAAGGCCAAGTAATGGCCACATAGGTTTGGTGACTCTCCACTACTTTCATTGGGTCATGTATCTTGAACATTTATTCTTCAAAACTATAGTACTACATTCTCCTGGCTTCCATTTTTGTGAAAACCAAGTTGGTCAATCCATGTAATCCAATGTATAGAAGGTAAGTAGGATGTAAATTTTATGTATATGAGTTGAGTAGAATTGAAACAATGTAACATTGTTTGATATGAAATATCCTAAATGAGTAGTCAATTAAGCACTTCCATAGAGAGTGTGTGAGGTGTCTTGGTCACTCCATACACTCTAATGTAACTTGACCTCTCATCCATGTATATATCCTCAATCTATGCTAGGAATTGGATGGATTCTTATACCAACTTTGATAATTTCTTGCAGAAAAATTGTTCATACAAGGGAATGAAAAAATGATCACATATATTGGTTTAGTGGCACATGCACTTGTTCTCCCACATGTCTTTGAAATATACTTTAATTGGTGGAAACATTTCATATCATCTCCACCTAATCTCGGGAAAAGAATTAATAACACATACATTATCCAATAGAAAATATGACACATATTATTAAGGATTTTGGTGGTGTATCTAGAGTGGGGTACTTAGCCCTCACCACTGCATTAGTCATGATGTGTGATAGGATAGTATAGTTGAAAATTGTCATTTCCTTTAGTATACTATGTAAAAGAGGGACACAATCCCTTTTAAAATGTGTAGAATTTTTCTCTATATATCTTATTCAACAAAACAATGTCATGTATATAAGGTTCCCTTAGGTTTGAGATAGGGTATATTCTTGTGTTGAAGTCTCTAAACTACATTCGACTATCCCACCACTAAGTCATGATTTTTTGATAATGTTTTGTTCAATAAAATTCTCCCACCCATGTGTTAGTCATGTATACCTCCTCTTTAGGAATTTTATAGTATGTCTCTGGGTTGCTAGCTTTAAATGAAACTAAACACTTTTCTTGATCATTTATCATTGTTTAAGTGTCAATGTTGGTGTTATAAACCATTCATTTGATCATCTTAGAGTAAGGAAATATATTAGGCTTGGTAGCTACATTATTCCACTCTGACCTCTAGACATTCTGGTTGGTGGTGGCAACATGCTCTTCATCTTCAATTGGATCAACGATTGTGGGGGTCCCAATTTGTTCTTTATAAATTAATCAAATATGTTTGTAATTTTTGTCATGTTATAGGCCTATGAAGCTATAAGTGTCTAATTATATTGGGCACATTGGTTCCTTAGAATAAGGCTCCATGCTTGCAACTTATATCTTGGCCTTCTTGGGTTTCTTGGATTTCACTTTCTTTAGAGCCATATTATAGTCTTGTAATTCAGCTATTTTAAACAATACAACTTGTTAGTAGAGTTCTATAAAAATTTCTTGAATAATCCTAATTGAAATTATAACAACATCAATGCCCTTTTAGCTAGGTAAGATAGGAATTAGAAGCTATAGAATTTCTTGGGTTCCAAATGGGCATTATGAATTTTAAAATAGGGCCACAAACTAACTTGAGCAACATATTCTTTCAAAAGAAACAATAACCACAATTCTACGCAAAGTTTACTTATGTTTACCAATAATTGCAAATTCAAAACTACAACTCACATTTGAACTAATAATATCACAATGCAGGTCTCCATGTCCACCATTAGACTTTCAAAACAAATGGCACTCCTACTAGTTCATAATATAAGCATTCAAACTAACATAAGTGAGAATATATAAAGTATATGGATTTCAAATGGTAGGTAGGTGAAGACTTCAATTTGAAATCAACAAGTGTTATAACAAAACCTCTAATTACTCATACCTACTAAAATAAAAACAAATAAGGAATCATTTTTTGAATTACAAATTCAAACAATCCTATATTCCCAAATTTAAACAAAGAATGCAAGAAAGATAAGTAACAATTTCAAATAAAAAATCCTACCTCACAACTCAATGAATGATTCAAGCGTTCAATACGATGGGTTTGACAATTTGTCGGTTTTCTTCAACTTTGAAAAATAGGATGGGTTTGACAATTTTTAGGTTTTCTTCAACTTTGAAAGTTGGCAATGCATGGATTCCTCGCCTATTAGCACCCTTGCTAATTTGAAATTTTGACTTTGATCGAAATTTATTTCTCAATGGAATATGCAAGCAACATTGTTTAGTTCGAATAATTTTGATCCTTTAATTAGGCCTCAAAGGCCCATGTGTCATTTTGAATTTGAACATGGGGGATTCGCATCAATTAGATATAATCATAGCTAAGACAACATGCCATATCTAATACTTCTTCAAAAGTATCTCTATGAACTATAGAAGATGTTTTTTTATGAAGTTCGAAGATGGATTGACGAGAGATCGTCAAAGAATTTAGAACTTTAAAATTGGACCAATGGACTATTGGGAAAGTTACCAATTTTTTCAAAAGGTGAGATCAACATAAGCCAAGTGAGATATTGAACCCTTTCTAAATATGACCCAAGTGGGCTATCACGTCGTTCGCAATGTTGTGTCATTTTAGACTTGAAAAGTGTCCAATGAATGGATTTTCCTGAAAGAAGTGACCTTTTAATGTGTAAAGTAACTCGATGTGCCATGAAAAGTTAAGTTAAATAATTCAAAGGAAACGATGGATTGATAATTTTTTGGATTGATTTCAAATATGTTTCATTCATGAATTCAAAGGAAAATCTTGATGAATTTTTGGGTTCAGTCCAAAGATGTCATATTGGGATTTTGAAAAGTGACCAATAATGTATAAAGGCATTTTAAGGTTTCGATGTGAACAAATTTAAAAGAGGCTTGAGAGCGTAGTGAGACATTTTGAAATATGTCCATTCAAAATCATTGAAAAATAAGTTGATGGCGAGTCATTTGGGGCTCTATGAAGGATGGAAATTCAAAAGGTTTAACTTGGGGTTAAGTTTGATGGCGGATTGGGGCCTTTCAAAAGATAAAATGTTAAAAAATTAAAGGTAGCTTTCTAAGAAAATATTGAAGCCATTCAAGCTTTTTGAAACACATGCTAAGAAATGGTTTAATGAACTATTCACGTATTTGGAACCTTTTAAAGGGTCGAACATGAAAACAGTACCGATCGAGAGCTCATCAAGTGCTTCCAAAAGGATGCTAATTTTGAATGAAAGAAAAGGCCTCATAAACTATCAGGGAGATATTTAGATTTTTGAAATGAACAAATTTGAAAGAGACATGATACTTCATCAAGGCACATCCAAAATCACTACTTCAAACACATAAATAAGTTTGATGGATCTATTTCAAACAAAGATTGCTCTTATAACAATTGAATCTTTCAATTTTGAACAAAGGATTTCTTCAAACATTATAATGATCCAAGGAAAAGGAAAACATCTGGATAGATAGGGCTTTGAAAGATCATGCCACTTATTCCCAAAAAATTGCAAAAGGATAAGAAAATTCCCACCGAAAATTTCAATTAACAAACTGAGTAAGGAAGATCATTCCTAAACACCCCATTAAAAACTTGAAGCAATTCAAGATTCAAAAGATATTTCAACCAAGAATGTTCATCCTCATATACAAATGAAGAACTTTCATGGAAACGATTTTGTAAAATGAAAGGTAATGTGAATAATCTAAAAATATAAAGTGGGGTTCCCAAATTCTCATTACTTGAGGTTAGTTGAGGCCTCAATAGACATACTCAAACACTACTCTTGAGGATTGCAGTGTCATTTTACCTCAATCCACAATGTTTGTCTCCTATGTAAAATCCATATGGTTTTTCGATTGAATTTCTCAATGAAACAAAGATGAAAACTATTAAGTATGTGGTGGCCAATTTTTTCTTAATTCCTTTACATGTAAAGAAATTTCATCATCCAAAAATCAAGGGTTAGTTCAATAGGTTGGACCATTTGTGGGAGACATGTTGTCAATGAGGAGGTCGCGTGTTCCAATCTAGTCAAATCCCTCGGTGTTACCAATTGTTCTTGCAATGAGAAGTTAACAATGTTCTCTAAAAGAACATAGATAACATATGCTCACATTTTTAAAATTTGACCTTGTATCATTATGTCGCAAGGGTCTCTCCCAATCTAAATGGAAAGAAACTATGGAAATAGCTCTCTATATAAAGAGTTATAATGTGACAAGGGTGTTTCTCTCAAATTAATCTAAGAAATTGTTTAAAAAAATGTATCTCAACCTACTCACCTTGAATAGATAAAAGGAACATGTTACAAAGGTAATATCTACAGAGATCAAAATCAAAAGGGTTCTGACATAGCCTTCACACAAGTATAAGTTGAGAGAAATCTTCCAGATATATTGCATAAGATTTTATTCATCGACATTTTAGACCAAGAAACTATGTTCCATAATAGAGATTAATGATTGAAGAAAATCCAATCAAAACTTATAAATAATAGGGATAGTTGAAGGAGGAGGGTGGAAAATAAGAAGAGTCGACAATACATTACGAAAAAAATATTTAAAAGAAAGAATGGTAAAAATAAAAAATAAAAATTTGTATATAAGGATGAAGAAAAATTAATAACTAAAAAAATTTAATAAGGAAGAAAGAAAAATAAGAAGAAATCAACGAAGGGAAAGAACTAAAAAAGTTAGTTAAAGAAGGAAAAAGTAAATTTTTAAAGGATAAAATAGGAAAAATAAGAATATATATATATATATATATATATATATAAATAACACAAAAATTAAAAATAAAATACTAAATATACAATAAAAATAAGTGTAAGGTACCCAACCATCCAAGCTAGGTCACGCCACACAAAATCCCCCCATGATACCATTTATTAACTAAATCCCCTACATATGAACACAATTATGCATTTTTGTAAGATATAATCTATGCATAAATATACACAGTTAGAACATAACATAACTAAACAAAAACAATACATGATATACATCACAATATCACTTAAAAGACACTTATATTTTAATTAAATCACCAATTTGATGCATATCTAAAACATTCCTCCTAGTCGTATACTTTTCCATTCACACACTCTCAACAACAGGTCACCCCCGAGATGGGGCTATGACTCCACCAGGGAAAAGGATTCCTAAGCCAAAATAAGGTCTAACAAATAACAAAATAAAGCTCAGGCCAAGGTTCCAAATCTAGCAACAAATCCTAGCTCATAGTATTTTATTCCCCACATCCTATCCCACCCTAGGACGTGTACCCCTTCTCTTCTCATTAGTCCTTCAACGATCCCACTTCCCTTTCAGTGCTTCAACAACAAGCCGACTAGGAATTCTCAAATCTCCATGGCACTTAGAACACAATGTTTCCAAAGGTGTTCAATGCCCACTATCCAAACACACAGGGAATCCTACTTATAGAAATTCTCTCTCCTAGAAAGAATGCTCCACAGACTTGAAAAACTATGTCCTCATCCAAAAACTCCAAGGGTTTATAGGGTAACCAACTTCACTTACACTCTCCCTCCAAGGAACCAATGATGGATTCCAAATATTGAGTGAGTGCTGGAATTACACTAATTTCCAACATTATATTTACATGTTCCTAACTTTACACTTGTCACTCCAGGAAATGCCTTTGGCTCCACTTAGTAATTTGTTTCAAACCTTTAGGAAATTAGGATAAAATAATATCAAATGTATTAGGACTTTAGGATTAATATTATAATATTCCCTTGGATTAATCCCCCTTGACTTATCCCCTTTTCCTTAACCCCTTATCCCCCTTTCCCTTTCATGGATTCCTATCCCCCCATACTCTTTTCGTCTGACTTGGTATACAACAATGATGGATTTTATTAAGATAATTGAGTGTGATTACATATTACATTTTTTAGGCTCACCCCCCTTTCAACCCATAGGGTGTCTGGCCTAAATCACACATGCACTTTGGCTTGAAAACCTTTATATACAAAGGCACTCTAGCCCAAAACATCTCGTCTCACCATCCTATAAAGCATATGTAAATTTACAATTGGGGTTTGGCCTAGGGGTATTACATTCCCCTCCCCCTTATTTATGCACTATCATCAGTGCATTATATACAAATGTACAAACTAAATTCTTCAAAAATATACAAAACTAAGTGGGCACTCTTCTCGCATGGAATCATCATGCTCCTATGTTGCATCTTCATGATCGTAACCGGTCCACTGAACCTTTACCAACCGTATTGCTTGATTTCAGAGAAACTTGACTTTCCTATCTAGTATGCACACTAGATGGGCTTAAAATTCATCTTCTTGCTCCACCTGAATCACATTCCAATCAATTACATGATTAGCATTAGGTACATACTTTTTAAGCAAAAACACATGAAAAAATTTGTGTGTGCACATGGATGCAAGAAGTGCAAACATGTATGCAA